>JAVRXN010000010.1:61727773-61860273 GCA_033556935.1 Timema podura | reverse complement strand
TGTATTATTTGTTAAAGTGTCCTATAGAATGAATTAAAGAGTTGTGAAAAAATAATATGAGTGTGCAGGTAGTGCTACAGTAGTGTTCTCGGGACTACATTTCTGCACCATTCACATTATGGCTTCACTTCTTGAACAAATTACCATGCTTGGCAAGCAAATCAACGTCACTATCATTCCACGCAGACTAGTTGCCCCCTACGCTACGTTTCTACATACCAGCCAAACACTTTCAGTTAGAGTTACCAGATTCATAAATGAAAAAAATTAAGACAATCTATTCTGTTATTAATTAAAATGAAGGACATTTCAAAATAAAACAAACTTTCTTCCAACCTGTTATTTTAGTTTCTTCAAACACAGCTTGTGACTGGCCTTTAGGGTCAAGGGTGAATGCTAACTGTATCATCCTTGTCTGAACGATTCATTTCTACCTTTCCCCAACCCTATTTGCATCCGGCGTTGTCTGCCTCACAGAAGATAATACATTTATGCTTATCTATTACATGATTGCTTATCTAATGTGTTCAAAGAACACAAGTAGCTTTTTTTCATTACGTGGGGTAGTTTTTGAGCTGACGAGTAACATAAGACTTCACCCTGGAAAGACTTACTCCCAAGTGAGTTCTTGAAAGCCAAAGCAAATATATTTCAGTGTATTAAGAAGGTAAATGTTTCTTGGAGTGGGTCATTTTATCATATTAACTCCTTGGTAATTCAATTCGGCCTATGACCAACATATAATATTGTTATTATTATTATTATTATTATTATTATTATTATTATTAGCACCACTTCATACTACCCATACGGGCTATACGCACTTACGCTAATGTGTAATGGTAGGCTGATGGTGAGATGAAATGGAGGACCTACAGTTTAATGTGGAATCTGAATTACGGTGGAGGCCTGGCACTATCCACATTCCCAAGTTGTGATTAATACACATATTGTCAGAGGTGAAAGAAGGGTTTGGCAATCATATACATCTGTGCTGGGACCAAAGATTGAATCCCGGAACCCCAGCACAGAAGTCTGACACCTTACCCCTAGACCGCCAGGTCACCCAACATAATAATGTTCACAATTCCCCTTAATAATTTATTTATATATATTTCATGTTTATTGGTGTGGGTGTATGTGAATTTACAATTGGGAAGTCTTTGAATTCGAATCAAATTAATTTTTATACACTTCTAAATTCTATCAACTATATCATTTATATACTTATTTAAGTGTATGTTCTAGGTTATTATACATGTTTTAATAAAGTTGGTAGAAGATAAATCTTAGTGTGCCTAATTTAACCCAATTTGAAGAGAGCACTCTCAATTAAAGTTTACTCACGAGACGCCAATGGGTATTAAATTTGTAAATTACTATAACATTATTAAAGAGATAAGTATATTGAAATACATAACTGATAAAGTCAAATCTCATCTTAATTTCTGTTTCCCTTCTCCTTGATAGGTACATATAATTTGTAGCCTACTAGCCAAATTGTTTCAGTAACATGCACTGTCTTCAAGAACTTTTTAATTTAAGAGAAATCTTACTCTCAACTAGTATTGTGGTCATTAGGCCTACTATTATAAATATTATTTTGTGTTAAATGTTATCAACACGAATAAAGCATTCTATAGACTGTGAATGTATTCAAAAGTTTTATATTACCCTTTAACATCAAGCATGCCACTAGCTACTATTTTCTTAATCCTTGAACATTTTATTCTTAGTAAAATTGACAAAAAAAAAATTGTTTTATAATTAGCATGTCCCAGTAAATAAACCTATGTAGTTCAATTTTGGCCCAGATCTGTTGAATAATCCTATAGCGGATAGCCAGATGAGTGTAGTAAGACGTGGTGCTAAAAATATATCCTTAATTTTAGAATACCTACACTTACACGCAGGAATCAATTACTATCAACATATCTAGTTTTTCGTATGAAAAAGTCCATATTCCTTCATTTCAATAGAATTTAAAAATACAATTTTCATGATTTAACAAATCAATCTATATATATAATATAATAATAATATAATAATAAAATAATAATATGATATATAATAAACTATATATCTAAAATAATTGATACAAAATTTACTAATAAATACATATGCAAGAAAGTATAATTTTAGTTTTATTATATTAAAATTTATGTTTAGAAGGTTTAAATTCAATTATTTTCCAATACAAATTTAAAGTATTGAACCCAATTGAATTAAGTCCAGCTAAACTATCCTCCGCCCAAGGGTGGTAAAGTTCGGTTTTCCTTTGGCACCAGAGCCTCCATACAATAACCCTGGTTTCTCACCGCTGGTGAAGCCAAAGGGAAATATCCCACTTTTTGGATCTGAACACTTTCGCGTCAGAGCAAAATGGTCATTTGGCATTTTTCAGTTGTTACATTAAAAATAAACAACGTGTGTAAAATTTTGTATAAGCTTGTAAATTACTTTTATCTTAAAACCATTAGTTTAGAAAATACTAAGAACAAGAAATTTAGTTAAATATATTAAAAATACACAAAATGAAATTACAAATAGTAGCTCTTGGGTTGTTTCCAAGTAAAGAAACACTTGGAAGGACTCTGTAACAATGTAACTCTTAGATTACATTTGTTTTTGTGTTGTTGATTATCTGGATGGTGAATAACAACTAACTAGTGCTGTTGCTTGGCCTGATAGCCATCAACAAGTTATCATATGCGTGTGTGTATAAAATATATAACTATATTTGAAGGATGTTACTAAAATTAAAAATATATTAAAATAGTGAGTCTTAAAACAGTTATTTTCTAGATTTTTCCCCGTATTATTATTTAAACGATTCTCATTATTTTTACTCTTCCATTATTCTAAGAACTGTGTTGAAATTCTTGAATGATCTGTTATATCTGTCTAAGTTATAGTTTACATTAATGGTTTTTGTATAAGTTCTATATTAAATATGTATTAGGTACAACTAAGTCAATAAACTTAATATGAGTTTTACTTCATTTATCCCCTGAATAAACTTTCTTTTTTTAAAAAAAAAAGGGTAATAAATGGTGTTTATGAGCTTAATGAAAGCATTTACTGACGTCCCACTTCCTCCTAGCTCTTGGTATTTGGTCATCCAAGACCAGTCGGTATGTTTCGTTGTTGCCTGGAGTGGGTCCTTGAAGCCGTCTGGAGAAAGGGCTAGAAAGTGTTACGGGAGGGAACTTGTTGAGTTATTCATGAACATTACCATAGCAGAGCAGAACCCTAGGAGCCAAGGCCTCCATACTATGCTATTCCCTTTCATGATGGATTCTCCGCTACTCCACCCCGCGCCCAAACACATAGGCTATACGGTAGCCAAGGAAATAGATTTTAATAAGTAATAAATATATACGTATCCTTACACAAGCCATCAAAGTTATTGATCTTATGAGCTTCTCCAGCTCTCTTTCCCATTTCTCGCTACCCCTACAACCCAACACATGCACAAGCACACACACACACACACACCTTAACGCCCTTTCTGGTTTTGTCATTATGCATTCAATGTTTATTCTGAATTGAGATGGGGCACGAAAGTAAATGGGAGGTGGTGGGGTGAGGGAGATAGTGAATATATTTAGAATTAAGACATTCAAATTCTGAAACTGAAGTACAAGCAGATTATACTTATTTTAAAAGGTACATAACTCAAATTTAAGGCTAGTTATTTTTTATTTAAACTGGTTTTGAGGATATTATTATAAATATGTAGATATTGTTTGCAATCAAAATGTGTTTATAGTTGAATTATATAGGTTATCTTTTCTATAATCCATAATGACTTAGTAGCTATTTTCTAAATAATTAAGTTCCACAATTAGCAATAGTATAAATTAAATTTTTTTAACGAGTAAACCATTTGATAATAGAATTAATATAGAATAAAATTAAAGATTGAAAGTAAGACTTCCAATTGGCTTCATTAGGCAAGAGCACCTAATTCGGACGCTACCCGACTTTTCCAGATTGTATTCTGGTATGGCCAATTTTTATTATTGTAGACGCGGTCCAAAATCATTCAAAGGAAGAGTGAATCAAGGGTCACCAGGAGTAGTTCAGTCCCCGTGCTATTAGATATAAATACGTTTCAAGCTCCATATGAAAACATAGACAACTAGAGAATATAAAAGAGAACGTTTTCACATACATTGTTAATTTATAAAGGTTTTTAGGGTTTACTATTAATTACTGTTCTAACTTATTTGATTAGCTGTTTCGTTTTAATTTCAAACCACGCTAAGATATATCTAAAAAAAGTTTTAAAAAAATGGCTAAGAAAATGTTTTACACAATATTTAAATGAGCAGCACATTTAGTATAAAAAAATTGTACTTACTTACCCTATGGCATAGGAATCGAAAGTCTATTGACGTTCTTAAAAAGTACACCACCTTCCCAATCTTGATCAAGTTCTATAGAGTCCACCTCATTACACTATATCTGTTTCATGCCCAATATAATGTTATCCTCCCATCTGGTCTAGGTCTTGCCAATAACTTCTTCCCATCTGATCTAGTCTTGCCAATGCTCTCTCCCATTGGATTCGCTGGTCAGTACCCTAAACAAGGTTCTAAGAATCTCCATTTGCGCTGTATATCCTGCCCATCGTAATCTACGAGACTTTATTATCCAACAGTGTCTTATGATGAGTACAGAGTATGTAACACATCAATATGCAACATCCTCAACTTCTCAGTAGCCTCATACCTTCTTGACCAAATATCTTCCTAATCACCTTGTTTACGTCATATAATGAAAGAGACCACGTTTCACACATTTAAAGAACAACCGATAAAGCTATTAGTAGGTATAATCTGAGTTTTACATTTCTTGAAAGAAGGCGCAGAGCTCCCCAAGGGGCGTGTTAGACGGGCAACTCCGGGCGCTGGGCTTTAGGGGTTGCCACGCCACCAATGTCGTCCTCAAAAAAAACTACAAATAATAATTTTTAAACAAGTCATACATTGCTTAGCTAAATTTGATATTGTAATAATTTTCTTTACCGTTTATTACGGCTTGACCTTGTTAGACCCAGTGTCATGAACACCAGGAATTCATACATCTTTTATTGAGTTCCTTTCAAGTTTATAGGACGTTAAAGAGGAGGGGCTGAATAAAGGTTTGCCCGGGCTCAAAATTATGCTCAAGAGGCCCTGAGCAGGCGAGATGTCAACGACATATTGACAGATTAATAGCATGCATTTCTCAACTGTATTCTTATCCTAAATTCCATTCTAATTTCATTTTTGCTAGTAAAATTGTCCCTAAATATTTAAACTCATTAACCCTGTCAAATTAAATATTGTTCGAAGTAATCTCTAAAATATAATATAGTTTGGCTAGATTTTTATAGAATAATAAAACCATATATTAAATAGATGGTTGGAAAAATGTCTTAGAAATATATTTTGGAATGCACAGTTAAACAAAAATATTATTATATTTTAAAGAAAACACTACAATATTTTATGCATTAAGTTAAAAACGGTTTTCTCATTTCCTTTGCATACTGTATGCTAGTGTTTCCAAATCTAACTTAATAGGAGAAAAGTGTGAGTTGATATTTTTCCGAAAATTGTTTCTAACGCAAATAAGATACTTGATAACGTTCAATATCAACAAGTATCAGCTTATATTAAAAATCGTGGAAGAGATGTCTTACCATAATAATTACAATGCATTTACGACATAGATTCATCAACACATAAGTGAGATAGTGATTTTTATATTTTAAATTTTCATGAACACGATCCTTTTCATTGTTAGGTTTTTCTTTTCTTCAAGTCCACATACGTCTAGTATGAAAACTATATTTCGCCATTCCACAGATAGAGGTCCTGCAGTCTACTCTGCACCATTCATAAGTTAACTTCAGCTGACAATATGCGATAATCTTTTGTGATTTCTCTTTGGAGTTCAAGTTAAAACTTCTTTTGTAATTTCTATTTGTAATTTAAGTTGATAAGTTTCCCTGGTGATCAAGTTAAATAGAAAACAAATGCATAATGTACTAAACTGTACATATTGATTGAGAAAATATAATTAATCATTTTTTTATTTTACCTTACAGTTTCACTAAATTATATCTTTCTATGTCATCGATAAGCACGAAATATTTTCTGAACAGATATTTATACATACAAACCATTTGAAATATGTTAATATTTATTTTACCAGCTCTCAACCTTCATTTTATTTACACATGTAAACTAAGAAATTAAGTTTTTTTGTACACACATTCACAAATTCATATTTATGACTTATTTATTATTAATCCTGAACAAAATATCATAGTAAATAATCTATTCACTAGTACTTTTTATTTCTGTATTAAAAAATAAATATTTTGAAACTGACAATATCATAACGTTGAATGTATATATACATAATAATATATATTTTCAATGATCATTATAAATAATATATTCAATAGGATTTTTTATTTCTGTATTAAAAATACATATTTTGAAATTCAAGTCTAATAAAAGTTAATTAAATTGATTATGTATAGAATAATTGTTCAATATAAACTATCACTACACAACACTGAAATAAGTATTCTGAAAGTCATGTACATTTTGAGAATAATGGTTTTTAAATAAACAAAACAAGAAGTAAGTGTGTGTTTGTGTCCATAAAAGAAAAATAGCTTATATAGGAGCTGGATTACTGAGATTTTAAGGCCAGTATGTATTGCCTCATTTAACCATTACAATATAACAATTGAAAATTTCATAATGAGGCTTTAGGAAATGGGGGAACAGGGGTATTATAATTAGAAATAAACTTTTTAGTTGAAGTAGAAGTTTAGAATTTTGCATACCAGTAGAGAGACAACTACAGACACCAAACTAATTGTTAAAATTTGAAATTTCCAAGAGTGTGTTAGAGAAAATACCATAACTGTCGAAAATTTTAGGTTTAAATATGGGATACAGCTAATAGAGGGAAAGGGAAGTAAGAAAATAATGTAAATATTAAGAAAATTTGAATTTGGCAGAGAGTTAGGACAATTCCAGAAAACCAAATAAGTATTGACATTTAAATTTACCTGTAGTAATCGTAGAAATTGGAAGGGGGTTTGAAGGGTTACAATAGGAAGCGAGGGGCTTAGTATTTCCAAAACTAATAGAAAATCGTACTTGAATTTGTGGTATGAACCTAAATTGGGCAAGCAGATAAAAGGACCCACTCCAATTAAAAATTAAAGTCTGAAAATTTTTAATTCCAGCAAATAGGGAAAAGAGGAGAGGGAGAATATAAATATATTAAAAATTGTTTAAGAAAAGGTAGAAAATTTAAATTTATCATGCCTGTAGAGATCCCCTAGGGTTCCCTCAAAATCTCCAAAACTAATACATAAATTAGAGTAGCCAAAAATTGAAATTCGACTTAACCTTCCTGATGAGTCGAGTGATACAAAACACTAATTTTCTATGTGGAAGAAAATTGAAATTTAACTGTCATGTAGAAAAAATCCATATCAGATAAATAGGCTAATAATTATTATAATTTTAAAATGGTAATGTTAGAACTGAAAGGAAGTTGGGCGTATCTTGATATATTTATACAAAATTATCAATAATCTACTTTTTGACATGGAAGAAAATTTAAATTGAGCAAATTGGTAAAGGACCATTTCACCATTTATATAAATTGTAAAGCTTTAAGATGAATTAAAAAATTTCCTAGTAGATGGAAAATAAATCTTTTAGATAAAGTTGAAAGCTTCAATTTTGTAAAGTCATACGAAAAAATCATAAAAGTAAACTAGGACATAACTCACATAAATGAGGATCCATAAGCGTTACCATTACGTAGATAAAAGTCGAAGAATAAATTATCACTATTTAGGAATGACATAACAATAAAAAAACTTCTGGTGACAGGGCTCAATTAACCATTTTGCTCTTTAAAAAACATTATAGTTAATTATTCAATGTGTTTATCTAACATGGTCTGTTATTTCATTTTACAATTTGTTAAACTGTAATGCTATTTTTCCAATATGTTTCTTAAGCTTTGTTTTTATTCCATTTCACTGATTTTATGATCATGCTTAGACACATATTGCGTTATCAATGGATTGAGGCATTTGGTTTATATTTTTAGCACCGCGTCTTACTACCCGTTCGGGCACTACGCTAACTGCAGTAGTTAACTCATTCAGTTTGTATACTAGGATTGTTTTAAATATTAAATTTAATTATTACCAAACCTGGTTTGGAAATGCAATAAATAACTCAGAAATATACAATGAGAAACTATAAAAAGAACGACCGCCAAGGACGGGGAGATCGAGGTTCGAATCTCGGTTGGGTGAACTGGGGTGGTTTTTCCTGAATGGTTTTCCACTCTCCCTCCACGTAAATGTGGGTTCACTTCCTCTAAATTCAACCCTCACAATTCCTAATCCATTAGCGTAATTAGTACTTAAGCGTATAACCTGAACGGGTAGTAAGACGCGGTGCTAAATATTATTATAAAAATAAAAGTTGAGAGTCATTTTTATTCTTTACACATTTAAACTCGATTTATTTGAATAAATCTAAATGCGCAATCTGTATTGGTTATACAATAAAATTGTATTTTTTATTTGATATTAATACGCGACTTTAATACTTATACATCAACATTGTGTTTAATTGATTTGATAGCCTAAAATCCAAAAGGGTATTAAGATGCAGTGCTAAAAATAGATTTGATATCCATACGCCATTCTTTATTCAATACATCAACATTGTAATTAGTTTATTTGATATCAATATGCATGTTTTTATTTATATACATCCACTTGGTAGTTAAATTATTTGATTTTAATCCACCAATTTTTTTATTAATTGTACAGAACATGAATATTGCAATTAATTTATTTGATATCAAATTGTACTGTACATTTTAATTCAAATATATCCACATTGTATTTAGTTAATTCGATATCAATGTGGAATTTTTTGTATTTTATTCAATAATAACGTAGGCTACAGATTTGTTTTAATTCTACACGAAAATTGTATTTATCTGATTTAATATTAATGCACAATATTTTCTTATGTATACATCCGCATTTTACTATAATTTTGGTTTACTTAATATGATTACACCATTTGTTAAATTTTCATATACGCATTGTATTTGTCGTGCTCAATTATTCAAATTTGAGGTACAATAAAAATCAGTTATCTTGCAAGATAAAATAAAAGCATTGTCCAACTTAGGTATTAAAAATATTAATATAATGCATTTATAAGTTTAAAAAAAGTTTTATCTTTTATATAGGCCTAAGTATATTTAAACTAAGATTGTACGGGCAGTATTCGTAATTGCAAATAAAACAAATTGTCCATGGTCTTAAAGCTGTTAAACAATTTTTGGGAATATGGGCTAAGGTTTCTAGTTATACACATCTGTGAGAAGGTGGGCTATGGTGTCTCGCTACACGCATTGTGGAGTGGACTAGATATAGCTACACGCTCGGTGGAAGACTAGGATGTAGCTAATCGGGAAGTTGACTAGAGTCTAAGCTCAAGTAACATTCAGCCCCTCGTGAAGGTGACTAGGAGTGTACGCTCGTGGAAGTGCTAGGATTCTGATAATGCTTCGGAAAGAGGTGACTGTGTCACTACAGCTCTAACAACGATCCTCGGTGGGAAGTTGGACTAGGATGGTATAATATGGCTCAGTCGTGAGGAGGAAGTATGGACAGGATGTCTGGATACATGCCGGTGGAAGGGGATAGGATGTCTGTACATGCTTCCGAAGGTGAATGTTGTCTAGCTACACGCCTCGGTGGGAAGGTGGACTAGGATGTCTAGCTACACGCCTCGGTGGGAAGTTGGACTAGGATGTCTGGATACATGCCTCGGTGGGAAGGTGGACTAGGATGTCTAGCTACACGCTTTGGTGGGAAGGTGGGTTAGGATGTCTAGCTAAACGCCTCGGTGGGAAGGTGGACTAGGATGTCTAGCTACACGCCTCGGTGGGAAGTTGGACTAGGATGTCTGGATACATGCTTCCGGAGAAGGTGAACTAGGTTGTCTAGCTACACGCCTCGGTGGGAAGGTGGACTAGGATGTCTGAATACATGCCTCGTGGGGAAGGTGGACTAGGATGTCTAGCTACACGCTTTGGTGGGAAGGTGGGTTAGGATGTCTAGCTACACGCATCATGGGAAGTTGGGCTAAGATGTATATCTACACACTTTGGTGCGAGAGTGAGCTAGGAATTCTAGCTACACGCTAGAAGGTGGGCTAGGGTGTCTAGCTACACGCAACATGGGAAGGTTGGCTAAGGTGTCTAGCTACACGCTTTAGTGGGTGTCTACTTAAACACGCATTTGGGGAGGTGGTTTAGGGTGTCTAAACGTTGAATATATATTTGAATGTATATATACTGATAAAAAATAAAAGCAAATGCACAGAAATCTATGGAAACCAATAAAATTTGGCCTTAGCTCTAATTTTTGGTAAAATGCTTTGTCTGTGAGATTTATTTCCTATCAAACACTGCTATAAAAAAATATTTTGCCAAGAATAAATATTTCCTAGTCCCAGAATCCTTGACAAAACCAAGCCCTTAGTTCAATATCTCACCGCTAGAAAGCACTAGTACGATAGTGGCGTTGCTATGCGGCCTGATAAGGTACCATTTGATCATCAGATTTGTTTGTTTTTAAATGAAGAAAAAATATACTTGTGAGTGAAAAGGGGACAGAAGGGTTTGTAGAAGCTGGAGGGGCTTATAATGTAGGGCCTACCGGCTAAAGTTCTACTAGGCTATATGTAGTCAAAACTATCTTTACCATAATGAGGGCTTTAAATGAAGTCGTTTACATGTCATTCAATAACATCTCATTCTAAGTAGTAGGTATTGCGTAATTTAATAATGTTTACCACTTTTAAATTTTAAACTTTTTGTAGCACTAAAGTTTTGTATTAGTTTTGTATCGTTTTGTACTCTGATCATAAGGTTTTGTACCTGTACCCATTTTGAGTAATTAGCATATATAAACGAACATTCCATGTTAGTGATAAAAAACTTTAGAATGTTAAGCTTTTTTTAGTGCCAATGTTTTGTACTAGCTTTGTACCACAAAGAAGAGGTTTTCACTTGTACCTGTTTTGAGTAGTTAGCATATCAAAATGGTTACTGAAAGTAAATGATTTGGTAACACTTTTGAATTTTGAGCTTTTTCAATAAAAATAGTTTTGTACTAGTATTTTACCGTTTGGTACTACAAGGAAAACCATTTTTTACCTTTACCTGTTATGAATAATTGTCAAGGACTCATGTAGCAGCGTACAATTTTGAATTTTTCTCTCAATGCCAAAGTTAATGATATTTTTTTAGCTTTTTGTGGCACACAACTTTAAAAAGACTCTTTTCGAACTTTGAAATTTTTTAATGACAAATTTTTCACTACAAATAAAAGTTTACAACCCAAATAACCGAATATTAAAATATAATAGGAAAGATATAATGTTGTAACATTTTTTGTTCAGAGTATTAATGACTTTTTTAACGATTTAAAATAACAATCAAAAATAAATATTTAAGTTTACGAAATCTAAAAAATTTAAGTGCTTCCTTGCGAAAATAGGTATAATACTAGTGTAAAATTTAAATTTTGAAAAAATACCATTTCAGATACTTAAAGCAAGTGTAATGGAGATATCTTTAATTATCTCAACACTATAATGTAATTGAAAGTTGATCGAGTATCATTAACTATTTCATCTGATTTATTTTGTTTAATCATACCAAACACACAACATATATCTAAATTTTAAACTAAATCAACTACAGTAAGTTGATTTTAAAAAATATCATATTTATTCGTCATTAGATTAGCTTAAATTATTAATTCGTATAGAATAAAAATAATTCATAGCTTATTTATTGTGTAAAAAATTCTACATTTCAAATTTTGAATAAAATCGGTAATGCTTATCTCTAAAATTTTCAATTTAAAATATCAGTATTTAGTAAAATATTCCTATACCATGTACAGTTATCTATTTTGAAAAAAAAAAACTGGATTTTTTTAATTATAAATCTTCAGCTATCTGTCATTAAGAAATCATTGTTAAACGAATTTTATTTAATAAAATAAATAATTTATATATTACTTATTTCATAAAATAAATTATTTATACATAAATATGTATAATTTTTATTTATAAGGTTTATTTTAGATATCTTTCATTTGCTTATAGAAACTCAATCTTCACTATATCCAGAAGCTATTTTTTTCTATAAGCTTAAGATATTTTGAAACCCCTCATTTACCAACCCTTTATTTCAAAACTTCCAACTTTCTAAATATAATAACTAGATGTGATGATCTTTCCACCTGCATTACAAATTTAAATTTTCTTCCAGGCCAAAAAGTGGAATTTCTAATAATCTTTAATAAAACTAATAGCTATCCTCCCCTCAAACCTCTCTCCCAATCTATATTAATTTTTTATATTTCTCATTTTAAAATATTAAGATTTTTAATTTTTCATATCAAGTGAATGTATTGTAATTGTAAAAAAACCTTTCTCGAGATTATGTTGAACTTTACGTTTTGTGAGAACCTGAACCTAATTACAGTTGATTTTATAATTAGGTCTGCCCCCATGTTTGTCTGCAAGTATCTCCCTGACCACGGATCTAAAACAGTTTTATGGATTTTTTCAAACTTGATGTCTAGATTATATAGGGCTTTACATCAATTTTTTTTACCTAGTTCTTCAATTAAGTGAAGTTTACTGAAGAGTGATTTTTTAAATCACTCTTTATCTTTAAATGTCTCAAATAATCTTACTTAAAATAAATATCTAGGATTTTACTGTACATGAGAAATAGCAGTGCATAGTTGATTTTTGGGCAAATATTTGTTGAGGGTAGATTATGCCCAAGACATTTTAGAAAATTTGAAATATTTCAAATATAGCTTAATCAATTTTTTCAAAATGCTTTTCTGGAGATTATGCGATAATACAAATAACACTGTATCATTGATTTTAGAGTAAAAACTCATTTGTGGGTAGCTAACTGATGTCTGATTTTTCAAAAATATGAAATATTCTAAATATGGCTTTATTGATTTGGTTCCGAATAGCTATCTTGAGACAGTCTTACAAAATTAATAACCCTCTTGGGTGGCCACATCGTCTAGTGCACTAATCTCGCAATAGGCTAGACTGCCTATGACGGGGATATCATGGTTCTAGCCTGGTTGGATTAACTGAGAGAGATTCTATACCGGACATTGTTTTTGAACCGTTAATTTCATAAACATTTGAATTTTAACGTAAAATCATTCGGCCCTTTTAGGGTCAATAACTCGATACACTTTGTGCCGGTTCAGCGAACGATTTATTAGTGCCGACGCGAACGGCTAGTGAACGGTCAGCCGGTTGGTCGGTCCCAAAAACGTGTGAAAGTGACACAGTTAAACTCGAAAATCTAAAATGTCTACCGGCTTGGACATAGAAATCACGGAGGATGAATAAGACGAGGACACACTGTCTGAGGAGTCCAGGATGGGAGCATGGATACGCCATCTTTCAAGATCTCCCATTTCCTGAGCTTTTATTTTGAAATATCATTTGTTAGACGTCATTTGGCCATTTAAAAAGGTCCCTCTACTTTCATGTTAAGTTTCAATTTTCTACCAAACCAAAAAATGTTATTTATTTAAAGTTTTGGTAAATTTCTTCTCATCCCACATTTCAAGGTCCTCAAATTTGAATTTTGAAATTTCTAGATTGTTATGAGGTTTAATTGTGTTTCATCTTCCTTTTTGTCAAATTTCAATTTAATGCTACACCCCCCTATAAATTGTTGTTAATATCGTTGTAGGAAATGTTCAAACCTTACCATTTCTCGATATCCAGTTTTCATAGTGTTCAAGCTCATCTGGCTACTTCGTGATACCCCTCTATAATTAGGAAAATACTTCAATTTTCTAACATGCCAAATATTATGGGTTTTTTCTATCACTTATAAATGTTGGACATCCCTCTTTGCCATTCATTCATTTAGTTTAATTTTATGTTATCTTTATGACGTCTTGGTTTATGTGTGTTTGTGTATGTTTTGTGTGTGTGTGTTTGCGTGCGTGTGGGTGGTGGAAAAAGGGAACCAACGCAGAAGAGTAATTGTTTATATTAGCTCTGAAAATATTGAGAAATATTTAACCTTGGAAAAGAGATACTAGGGAAGGAAAAATTATTTCACACACCAAATGGTCATTTTAAACAAAATTGTTATCAGTCGTTAGTAAAGTACACTTAGTTTTAGGGTTAAAATAAGAGAAATTAAAAAACTCCATGTGGTAAGACCATATTATTACATCTAAATATCAAGTTTGAATGAAATCCATAAAACCATTTTGGTTGTAGCTCCAGGTAGAGACATGTGGATACATTGTCAAACTCACTTTTTGGGGTAAATAAAACGTCAACATTAATATTGTAATATAGAGTTAGAACTATTTGCGATTGAAATATTTTCTCTATAAGAGTAAGCAAAAGGATCAAGATATAATAGTTTTATAACTAGCCTAATATTTTTTTACTTCATTGTATGCTTTTTTTTTCCTCAAAAACATCCACGTTGTATGTTATTCATTATCAAATTGAATTATTTGTTTTCTTTGATTATTTTATATTCAAAAGTCCATTTTGTTAAATAATATATTCACCCCAACTTAACCAATCACTGTACACACCTGCTACTGTAATACATTATTTTTAGGTCCAGGTTATTATTTTGTTACTGCGGTTGTTAATAACCAGTTACTCTACTTGGTGGTTTGCATGGTCTTAGGTACTACTCTTAAACATGATTAGACTGCTGATGACGGGGAGAACAAGGTTCGAGTCTCGGTCGAGAGTAATGCGTTCAAAATGGTTTTCCAATCTCTCAATGCAAGTTTTGGTACACTACTACTAAAAATAACACTCCTAATCCTAAAACCATTAGCGCAATTAGTATATAAGCGTATAACCCGAACGATACGAAACGACGCAGCTTTAAAAAAAATAACAATTTATGTATAAATAGGTTGAACTGTATTATGTTTTGCCTTACAAAGGTATAAAAAAGGATGTTTATAAAGAAATTAAAAAATGAAGTTTGAAAAACATATTTAAGATGTGTGTTGTTCTGACAATATTTAAATAACTATTGTTTAGTTTAATCAAATCAAATTAATTTTAGCAAACACAACCAACTCCTTGACACCAATGTCAAACATGTAATTTCCTGCAACTAATATTTAATTAATCGAGTGTATCTAAGGAAGTTTAAAATACATATTTTATTCAAATCTGTCTACATAATTATACTAGCTAGCATTGATAGGCACGTGACCAAGGTGTCAGGTCTGTTTTGAAAGTGATAGGTAAACTACAGATTGAATCCTGACTGGGTATACTGAGGGTGATTTTTCTTAAAATAGCTATGCTCTTTTCTCCCCTAATATTGTATTATTTTTCATCCCTATTCTATTAGTGTAATAATGTGGATACGGAAGATAGCAAGTAAAACATGGTGAAAAAAGTGTTACTTCCTTGATGTATTGTTAATATCTAATTATTTTGTTGTTTATGCCTGTATTAATTTATTAATTAGGTCACGTATCTCTACAATTATTTAGAAAAACTAAAAATAGTTTTTAAGTTTTTAAATTACCCCTAGACAAGGTAATTGATCCATAGACCTTTGACATAACACACCAACGCTAAATATATTGTTTAAAACTCAAGATAAAACATAGAGACAAAATGATATATTGATTATTTATTGTCAAATTAATATCAAAATTTTATTTATAATATTTCACTATAAATAATATTAAACTCATATATAATTTATACTATATTATTATTATTAATATAATATTATTATTGATATGAACATTTATCAGAAAAATATTTTAAAACAATTTTATAATTAGGGTGTTGAAATTTTTAGTGAGTTGGATGTAGGTCAAAATTACGAATCGTAAAATATGTACACTGATTTAAATAAGATTTGCTCTAGGCCTACACACTACTTAACAATGTAATAAATCTACACATTAATGTTAAACCACATACGGAATATACGCGCTTCGATAGCCACATGGTCTAACACGCCACTATTGTATTAAATTAGATTGCCAAAGAGGAGGAGTTCGGGGATCGATCCCGGTAGGGTGCACTGAGATTGCTTTTTTCAAAATGGTTTTTCTATTAATTAAACCTTCATAATCCCTAACACATTAGTGTAACTAATATATAGGTGTATAACCGTATGTTATGTAAGACACGTGCTAAAAAAGAATACAAAACATTGAACCTAAAGAGTATAGATTGCCAAGAAATAACAGTGAAATTATCTACTTAGAATTTGGAATTAAAATTAATAGGTAAATCATAGAACCGTGATTAGATTAAACCTAATTCTTATAAAATCAAAAGCATCTTGTTTTGAGGCTTTTGTTTTATTTACCCTGATTTTGGTTGGAAGATCGGTGTTGAAAATTCATATAATTTCTTTAAGGCCGACATTCCTAACATTTAACTATATTATTTGTGTTATTTTATAGGTAATGTTATATCTATCAAAACTTGCAGCTTCAGCCATGACTTGATGTATAAAAATATTAAAATTGTTTTAGTAAATTAAGTAACTAACAAATAGGTCTACTGTTCTTCCTACCAAATTGATACTATTGTACTAAAGTAGGTTTCATAAATTAGGATTTCCCATTTTCTCTCCACTCTCACGCCGTTGTTATTCCTTTCTAGCCATACTCCCTATCCTTATCCTTTGGATTAAGTCATGTATCCAGGTTCAGTTTTCAACTAATTAATATATGTCAGTGACATATGTATCCGTATTATATATTGATTCCCATCTCAAAATTATTATATGTTTCAAAATATAAAACAATGAAACATACAGTTGTGAGATGTTTTAAAACGTTTGTAGAGTGTCTTGGAATATATATTGTGATAATAATTTATTATTTTAATCACGTAGTTGGCCGCATGTTCTAAGGCGTCACACTCCTAATAGACTACACTGCCTTTAAAGGGAAGATCGGATTTCAAATCCCTGTTGAGTGTGTGAGGGGGATATTTCATAAATGGTTTTCCACTCTCTCTCCACGCAAATGTGGGTACACTCCCTCTAAAATTCACTGTCTTCATCCCTAACACATTAGCGAATATATACGGGTAGTCAAACGCGGTGCTTAGGGAAAAAATGAAATATATCTTGTTACGTTTTGGAGTTAGCACGTCATATACACACAAACTAATAATAAAACATTAGCTTTATTTATACAAGACTATGCTATGTATTATTCTGCACTGCATTCTATCATTTAGTTAGAGTACTCATCAATTTTTATGAATACATATCCAGGCTATGTAAATGTAAGCTCAACTAAAATAAATATGTTTAACTTTACCTGTAAAGTTTTCTTTGAGCAAAGAAACACTTTTTGCTAACTAATATGAATATAAATCCATCAAACCAGACACAGATGTCATTGTATTAAAGTCTGCAATTTCTCTTTGGATTTGAGTTTCTAATTAATATTCTAGTTTCTCCTTGCTTTTGAAATGCAAATAAAATGACTACGTATTAGAATGATTACATAAATAATTATTTTTATTGGCACCATTCGGGTTATACATTTACGCACTAACTACGCTAATGATTTTAGGGATTAGGAAGGTTATATTTAATGGTAGTGTACCTACATTTGCTTGGAGGAAGAGTGGAAAACCATTTTTGATAAAACTCTCACTACACAAAACCGAGATTCAAAACTTGATAGCCCTGTTATCGGCAGTCTAGTATACTATGAAAGTAGCACGTTAGACCATACAGAAACTGAAAAAGGTATCAAGTTTTTAATTTTTATAATTTTTATTTTGTATTAGTTTTTAAGTTTGAAAACTCTGCCCACCACTTGGGTGGTTACTCTAATGTTTCACCAATGTTCAGCTTTCGATCTCATTGAGAATTATTAAGTATGCTCTGGAAAGTTACGCATACATATAATATACATACACTATAACTTTTAATATAGATGCTACCTTTAAAAAATAATGGTAAATCTTGGTATGGGAAGAGAAGCAGGGAGTTTATAATTGATCATTTTAATTTTTTTGCCTTCACGCTTTCGATTTATTAGGTATATGTTGATGGCTGCATGTGTGGCAGACATCAATCCAAGCCTTTATTCAGCATCTGACAGTCCATGGACTGAAGGCTGACTGTAAGAAAATGGGTAACATAAGTGTGTCCAAAAATAAACCAAAGGTAAAGTTGCCCGTGAAACAATGCAAAGCTTAACACCCCTTATTTCAAGGTCGTGAACTACTGTTAGGAAAAGGGTGGAGGTTGGGGACTTCCTTAACCCACCCTTCGAGGTAGCTAGTCGAGCGAGAAACGAGAATATTGTTAATGCTTTCTAGCGGTGAGATAATGAATTATAAGCTTGATTTCTGTATGTTGTCAAATCTGGAAGGCCTTATCCCCTACCATATCATTCTATATAGAAGCATTTTACTAGGTAAAAGAACCTACTAGACAAGGAATCCTAACAAAATCCACGAATAAATTCAAATTTTGTGGTTCGGTAGACTTTGGTAGATCTTTTTACATTTATTTGTGATTTATATCTGTATATACTTTCAACTGTCTAAATACAGGAATATATATGAAGGTTGGTTAGAAAGTCTAGTTACAGACAACGGTGCATAGGTGGGTTAAGGTGTCTAGTTTTATTCAAATGTGAAAAGTGTACTAAGTATCTAGCTACACATAATAGTGCAATGGTATGTTAGAACGTATATTGTATATTTACTGGTCTGATTTGGAGATGATTGGGAGGTTGGGCTCAAATTTCATCTGTGTGTTCTGAAGGAATTAATTCTTAAACTTTTTCACCCCTCTCCGTCCAAGCAATAGGATAAATATTAATTCCCTTATATATTTTTCCTTATCCTCACCCAATTAGTGTAAATGTGTAGGAAGCCTGGATGCGTACAACAATAACAGTAAATTTGTCTTGTTGAGATTTTGGTTTAAATAACACCGGGGATGAATATTCTTTATTGTATTTGTAGTCGCCCGACTGTAATGGCTAGTTTTGGTCGAATTAGTTTGAGTTTGGAAGGAAAAGATAAGTTAAGCTAAAAATAAGGTTTGGAAGCCCTGGAAGTTAAATTATAACATATTAAGCTAGTTTAAGTAGGTCAGTGACTAATATTGACCTTAATATGCTACATTGTCTTAGTATTAAAGAGTTTAATACAGCTTCCATGTTGTTTTTCAGTTTCATAGATTAATGAAAGATTTTTTCTTCTACATCTTGTTTAATTTGATCAAATTAATATATATATATAGTCAGATAATATAATGGTGGGTAGTAAAAAATATTAATACGACATAAATTTAAACAATATATTTATTAAAGTGAAATTACAAACTTTTGATTGTGGTTTGCCTACTATATGTAATAATTTGTGTTAATAAATAATATTGGATATTGTATCTTCTCTATCTATTAAAGAAGTTCTGACTAGCTTATCACGCTCAGGAAAGTTGACCCAGCTCCATTCCTTAAGGATCCTAATTATTTAATTAGAGAAGCTATTGGAAAGTATAAAAAAAACTCCAGGGCTTGAGCCCGCAATCGAGCTAAACCAACCGAAAGGAAAAATAGGTATGTAGTCTATCTATAAAATGAGATCTCCTACCTCGATAAACAAAGTTTTCTGCTAAAGTTTTATTTTTAACGAAATCATTGTAAAATGTTTACGAATATATGTTATATTCCTGTATTCTAATTAATTAAACACAGATTTAAAAAATATCCTGATTGGCGTATTGGGGTGTATTGTAGCTAGTTCAAGTGTTAATTTTGGTATCACGTTGCCCCACTCTCGGCCATGGTGGTGTAGTGGTGACTGACTATCCATTGTAAGTATCCATCGTAAGCTAGGTGGTGCTAACTGAATTATATCGGCACCCTTTCTTGATGGCTGTTTGACTCCCATCCCCCACCCCCCAAACATCCAACTCCACCAAACAATCCCCCTCCGTCTTCTACCCCCATCCAACATCGATCTTCGTACAACTTTCTACACCTCCTCCCTCTCATAGCTCCCTTGCTTCATTCCGACCCCTCTTTAATCATCTTATTTCGTGCCGTTATTCCTTGTTTACTCTCGCGACCAATAAGACGGGAAATGCCACTTCGTTCGCGCAGATTACTTCAGCAAGTGATAAGCCGATGCGTACAAGAGCCACTAGCTTCACTTTTTCTTTCCATTTCTTTCTTCCATTATCTTAGCATCTCTTTCTCTAGACCATCTAAAATTTCTCATTCTATAGCCCCCCCTTATTCTTACAAATTTTACTATGTCATTTGTTATATTGGTTTTCTATTCCTTTAAAAAACAATTACATATATTTTGATCTTTATATCTGAGATTATATTGCCGATAGTATTACCAGTAATGGGGTTGTGTCGTCCGAGGGCGTTAGAATCGCATATAATACATTTTAGTTGCGGTTAGTGACCAGGTGGAGCGGGGGATATTCTACATATGAGATTTATATAAAGGTCTAAGTATGGTTCTACCACCCTTACTCCATGTAAGTGTGTGCGCACTTCAAATAAAATGACCCTCCTCCTATCGAATCTCTATATTTAATAAGTCGATGATATTCCTTGTTTAAACAAAATAAGTTTTCTGTAAAAATAAATGGTACGGCACACCGCACAGACTTTCTCTCTCTTTCTATAAACTCGTAAGATTTCTGAACGGAATAATGTACATTGTATCATCACCACTCCACATAAGAACACGCATAAAATAATATACAATGATATAGAATCAACGAGAAAAGAGGCGCATCTTTGTCCACCTAAGAGCATTTCAAACAGTTTAATGTCTTCCACAAGGGTCAACACTTCGTATTAAAATTTCGATTTCTGGTTAAAATTTTAACATTTTAAAAGGTGTTGCAGATCTTCAAGTCATCGCATTGATATTTAATTATTCATTTATACATTTTGACCAATAAAAAATGTAAATATTGACTATTGAGTCTAAAATGGAGATAGATCATTGCTATGCAAACATTTCTCCTAAGAGATTTAAGGAAAAATAACATACTTTTTTTAGATACTTACTTATATTTAATTACTCTATGGCATTGGAATATTATTGCGTTAAGACTTAAGTAGTCTATGTTTACAACTAAAGCTCACAAAATTGTATTAATATATTTGCAAATATCTCAGAAACTGCTGTTTTTATAAAAATATATGTCAAATAAAAGTTTTTTAATTCTAATAGTCCTACAATTTTGAAATGATAGGTTGTTTAGTTTCTCCAATAGTTGTG
Organism: Timema podura; assembly: GCA_033556935.1. NCBI lineage: Eukaryota > Metazoa > Arthropoda > Insecta > Phasmatodea > Timematidae > Timema > Timema podura. Next base: position 61,838,830 of record JAVRXN010000010.1, on the reverse strand, counting down.
GAGATACGGAAATTAACGCTTCGGTAATGTACCCTAAAAATCATTTTCATAGGAAAATGAAAATAGCCAGTTTATTTATAATCTTAATCAACGCCTAGATACGAATTTTAATCAAAATCGTTTAAGCAGATTTTGAGAAAACCAAATTTTTCTCTTTTCGTCCTTCAGTAAACTACCCTTAATTTTAAGTTTTTATAGACACACAGAGAGACGGCATTGCAAAGACTATTTTTTAGGGTTCGGGGGGTCATGAGACGTCGACATCCATCAACATTTCAGGTTAGTTTTTTTTTTTACGGTCGCAATACTTAAACTTTAATGTCCAAAAAGTTAAAAAAAATTCATATAATTGCGTATATATTGAAAGTTATTGATTTTATAAAATATAATTCGGATAAAATATCTGTATTATAAATATATATACATATTTATAATGATAAGTAATTTCATATCTCAAATAGTTTCGGAGCTATTTAAAAAAATTTTAATTTACGCATCAGACCAGAGCCCTTAAAGCCATTTTGCCGAAATATTGAGGGTAGCCATTTTGTTTGGAATATTTATTAATGTTTATAAATGAAATTTAATCAAAATCGTTAGAGCCGATTTTGAGAAAATCGACTTTTTCTCTTTTTGCCCTTCAGTAAACTACCCTTAATTTTAAGTTTTAATAGACACACAGAGAGACGGCATTGCAAAGACTATTTTTTAGGGTTCGGGGGGTCATGAGACGTCGACATCCATCAACATTTCAGGTTAGTTTTTTTTTTTACGGTCGCAATACTTAAACTTTAATGTCCAAAAAGTTAAAAAAATTCATATAATTGCGTATATATTGAAAGTTATTGATTTTATAAAAATATGTTTCGGATAAAATATCTGTATTATAAATATATATACATATTTGTAATGATAAGCAATTTCATATCTCAAATAGTTTCGGAGCTATTTAAAAAAATGTTAATTTACGCATCAGACCAGAGCCCTTAAAGCCATTTTGCCGAAATATTGAGGGTAGCCATTTTGTTTGGAATATTTATTAATGTTTATAAATGAAATTTAATCAAAATCGTTAGAGCCGATTTTGAGAAAATCGACTTTTTCTCTTTTTGCCCTTCAGTAAACTACCCTTAATTTTAAGTTTTAATAGACACACAGACAGACGGCATTGAAAAGACTATTTTTTAGGGTTCGGGGGGTCATGAGACGTCGACATCCATCAACATTTCAGGTTAGTTTTTCTTACGGTCGCAATCCTTAAGCTTTAATGCCCAAAAAGTTAAAAATATATATATATAATTGCGTATATATTGAAAGTTATTGATTTTATAAAAATATGTTTCGAATAAAATATTTGTATTATAAATATATATACATATTTGTAATGCTAAGTAATTTCATATCTAAATAGTTTCGGAGCTATTATAAAAAAATGTTAATTTACGCATCAGACCGGAGCCCTTAAAACGATTTTGCCGAAATATTGAGAGTAGCCATTTTGTTTGGAATATTTATTTATGTTCATAAATGAAATTTAATCAAAATCGTTAGAGCCGATTTTGAGAAAATCGACTTTTTCTCTTTTTGCCCTTCAGTAAACTACCCTTAATTTTAAGTTTTAATAGACACACAGACAGACGGCATTGCAAAGACTATTTTTAAGGGTTCGGGGGGTCATGAGACGTCGACATCCATCAACATTTCAGGTTAGTTTTTCTTACGGTCGCAATACTTAAGCTTTAATGCCCAAAAAGTTAAAAATATATATATAATTGCGTATATATTGAAAGTTATTGATTTTATAAAAATATGTTTCGAATAAAATATTTGTATTATAAATATATATACATATTTGTAATGCTAAGTAATTTCATATCTCAAATAGTTTCGTAGCTATTATAAAAAATGTAAATTTACGCATCAGACCGGAGCCCTTAAAACGATTTTGCCGAAATATTGAGAGTAGCCATTTTGTTTGGAATATTTATTTATGTTCATAAATGAAATTTAATCAAAATCGTTAGAGCCGATTTTGAGAAAATCGACTTTTTCTCTTTTTGCCCTTCAGTAAACTACCCTTAATTTTAGGGGTAGATATCCAATTCCAAAAACCCCTCGGGGCAACCCTATGAAAACCCTAGATATCAAGTTTCAGCTCAATCGGTAAAATAGTTTAGGCTCTAGTTGGAGGTACAGACAGACAGACAGACAGACAGACAGACAGACGGAAATTCAAAAACCACTTTTTCGGATTCAGGAAGTCATGAAACGTCAAAATTCATCAAAATCTCGAGTTCGATTTTTTTGACGATCACAATACTTTCTCTACCTGTAAGATAGAGAGAAAGTAAAAATGCTGGAACTATTAACGTCAGAAGAATTATGGAACTTGGTCTTTTTTTTTTTTTTTTTTGCATTAGCACGGGAATATCTAGTTATTATATTGCTTATTTATATGATAGATATTGGATAGCTTTTTAAAATCACAAGCTGCTATTCACGTGATTTAAGACTTTTGGCTTGTACCATCTATAAAATGTAAATATATATATATATATATCTTTTCATCCTAACTTTTTCCTCAGTATATAAGTAAAAATTTAGCGAACCTTACTTTTTTGTTAGCTACCTAAAATGGTTATCACGCAGTTAAAGGCGTCAGGCTTGCAGTAGTTACAAGCTTAAATATTCACGCATGAAGTGCACTTATTCTAAAATACCTAAGAAATTATACGAAGCTTCAAATCTTTATTATTACTTTCTCTCTATCTTACAGGTAGAGAAAGTATGGTGATCGTCAAAAAAATTGAACTCGAGATTTTGATGAATTTTGACGTTTCATGACTCCCTGAATCCGAAAAAGTGGTTTTTGAATTTCCGTCTGTCTCTCTGTCTGTCTATCTGTCTGTACCTCCAACTAGAGCCTAAACTATTTTACCGATTGAGCTGAAACTTGATATCTAGGGTTTTCATAGGGTTTCCCCGAGGGATTTTTGGAATTGGATATCTACCCCTAAAATTAAGGGTAGTTTACTGAAGGGAAAGAAGAGATAAAGTCGATTTTCTCAAAATTGGCTCTAACGATTTTGATTAAATTTCATTTATGAACATTGATAAATATTCCAAACAAAATGGCTACTCTCAATATTTCGGCAAAATGGCTTTAAGGGCTCCGGTCTGATGCGTAAATTAACATTTTTTATAATAGCTCCGAAACTATTTGAGATATGAAGTTACTTAGCATTACAAATATGTATATAAATTTATAATACAAATATTTTATTCGAAACATATTTTTATAAAATAAATAATATTCAATCTATACGCAATTATATATATATTTTTAACTTTTTGAACATTAAAGCTTAAGTATTGCGATCGTAAAAAAAACTAACCTGAAATGTTGATGGATGTCGACGTCTCATGACCTCCCGAATCCTAAAAAATAGTCTTTGCAATGCCGTTTGTCTGTGTGTCTATTAAAACTTAAAATTAAGGGTAGTTTACTGAAGGGCAAAAAGAGAAAAAATCGTTTTTCTCAAAATCGGCTCCTACGATTTTGATTAAATTTCATTTATAAACATTAATAAATATTTCAAACAAAATGGCTACCCTCAATATTTCGGCAAAATGGCTGTAAGGGCTCCGGTCTGATGCGTTAATTAACATTTTTTAAATAGCTCCGAAACTATTTGAGATATGAAATTACTTAGCATTACAAATACAAATATGTATATATATTTATAATACAAATATTTTATCCGAAACATATTTTTATAAAATCAATAACTTTCAATATATACGCAATTATATGAATTTTTTTTAACTTTTTGGACATTAAAGTTTAAGTATTGCGACCTTAAAAAAAACTAACCTGAAATTTTGATGGATGTCGACGTCTCATGACCCCCCCCCCCCCCCCGAACCCTAAAAAATAGTCTTTGCAATGCCATCTGTCTGTGTGTCTATAAAAACTTAAATTTAAGGGTAGTTTACTGAAGGGCGAAAAGAGAAAAAAATTGGTTTTCTCTAAATCTGCTCAAACGATTTTAATTAAAATTCGTATCTAGGCGTTGATTAAGATTATAAATAAACTGGCTATTTTCATTTTCCTATGAAAATGATTTTTAGGGTACTTTACAGAAGCGTTAATTTCCGTATCTCCACAACTATACAACTATTTGAGAAACTAAACAACTTATCATTGCAAAATTGTAGGACTATTAGAAATAAAAAACTTTTATTTGACATATATTTTTATAAAAGCAACACTTTCTGAGATATTTGCAAATATATTAATACAATTTTGTGAGCTTTTTAGTTGTAAACATAGACTACTTAAGTCTTAACGCAATAATTCTCCAATGCCATAGAGTAATTAAATATAAGTAAGTATCTAAAAAAAGTATGCTATTTTTCCTTAAAGCTCTTAGGAGAAATGTTTGCACAGCAATGATCTATCTCCATTTTAGACTCAATAGTCAATATTTAAATTTTGTATTGGTCAAAATGTATAAATGAATAATTAAATATCAATGCGATGACTTGAAGATCTGCAACACCTTATAAAATGTTAAGATTTTAACCAAAAATCGAAATTTTATTACGAAGTGTTGATCCTTGTGGAATACATTAAACTGTTTGAAATTCTCTTAGGTGGACAAAGATGCGCCTCTTTCTCATTGATTCTATATCATTGTATATTATTTTATGCGTGTTCTTATGTGGAGAGGTGATGATACAATGTACATTATTCCGTTCAGAAATCTTACGAGTTTATAGAAAGAGAGAGAAAGTCTGTGCGGTATGCCGTACCATTTATTTTTAATCTAGGAGTGTTTGTCCGATATATATTTCACATATGGGATATATCACTCGTAGCCCAGTTTGTGGAAAGATTAACCAATTACTAATGTACCGTTGCCCAGGAAACATCCGAATCTACTAATTGTACATCTTTTCCGTGGAAGTTGTTTCCACGTCCCGATAAAATGAGGGGATGGTGATAGTGAGTACGTAGGTTGTGGAACCACTGGAAACACTTAAAAAATAACTTAAGCCTAATTGACCAAACCCTGGTGAACATTTGGGGATTCCCTCTCTCGGGAAATATACCCAAATTACCAGCCAGAAATCGAACCCAGGACTCCTAGGCTCGTATCCAGGTGAATTGACCACCACACTATGGAGCTGGTTACCCGTCTGATTATGGGGCTCAGGACACTAGGCTGGCAATTTGTGGAAACACACAAACTAATGTCAGCGAAATTGCGTAGGTTCATGTCAAGTTTCCGTTTCAAGCTTGTATTTTAGTTACCCTAATTGGTGATCACGATATCAGATGTGTAAGGCTATGTTTGCGATTTAATTTTAAATGATCACTCAGGTACACAATACAAATATGTTACTAATTATTACGGTACGTGTGTAATATTTTAACTTTCTAGTTAACGGTTTTAAAATCAGGCCTACCTGCACCATTTGTTAAACGGTCTATTGTATCAAGCAATATATATATTTTAGCAACACTGCTCCTTACTAAACGTTTAGGTTATTCGATTATGTACTAATCACGCTAGTGGCTTTGAGATTAAGAAGGTTATATCTAAGAAAGTGTACCTGCATTTGCATGTAGAGAGGCTGAAAAGCTTATTTTAGATATAACCCACCCTCATTATACCCGACCGAGATTCAAACTCTGATTTCCCAGTCATCGGCAGTCTAGCTTCTACAAGAGTAGCGCGTTAGACCACGTGGTCACCGAAGCGGGTAATACATATATTATTTTTTATAAATCCACATCCTTAGTTTTCATAAAGTTCAAATGCAAATTATAAGCTCACTATTTTTCATGATTTTGAAGTTACCTCAAACCAGTGGTCACTAGGTTTAAGGCGTTAAGCTCGCAACATATGGTTAAGTAAAGAAAAATATGGTATAGGTGAATAAACTCTAAGATTAAAAAAATATTAAATAATAAATTATAAGTTTTAGATTGCAATTTTTATTTTAAAGATACCCACGCCATTGGTAGTTAACTCTAAAATGTAGGTCTCACAACAAGTAAAAGTAAAAAAACTACCGTACTGAGCATGTTCAATTTTATCCGTGCATATATACCAATTGATCACAATCTATTGTGGTTTTTTAACTATCCACACCACAAGCAATGTGGTTTAATGCATCAAACTCACCATCTATGGACCTTAAAATCCACACCATCAGGTTTTCATAGAAACGTAAGATTAAACCAAATCCATTTGGTTTATTTCTAAGTACCAAAACTGATGGCCAAGTGGTCATCGACAATAAATTCCAAGATAAATTAAAAAGTAAAATATTTTATAAAAGAGGAACATACCTTCAGGTTTCATCAAATAGGTATTAAGAGTTTCATGGTTTCACAATGTATGTTAAAGTAAACTAAATAAGAAAAATGCTTGAACAGTGTATATTTTTAGAAGAAACTCAGAATTGCTTATAATGAGATTTTCATGAGTACATTATTATTAGGTGTTCTGTCTTGCGACAGGTCCATTTATTTTCTCAGCGAACTTCAGATCCCAGAATGTTCTTGTTACCTTCAAGTCTCTAGTATTTGAAATCCTTTTTCTTCTAAGCTCCTATTTGAATGAGTACATGTGTTTAGTTAAACATTTTTAGGTCTATCTCAGTTTTCAAATTACTTACAATAATGGTTACGTGGTTTAAGGCATCATACTTGAATCCTACAAAGATTAAACACAAATATGTCTAAAATAAACAATAGAATGGTTTTCATAGTAGATAATGATCTGCAAATTTATTATTTCTGTGTTTCTTGGTTTATGAGCTACAGAGGTCAAATGATCTAGATCTTTAGATTCTCAAAAGTCAACTTAAATTCACAAGGTGAACACCTTTCGGTGTTCTAAAATATGTATACAAAGTTTCATCTCTCTAAATGTCTTGGTTTTGGGGTCATCATCATCAGTGGTCAAGCGGAATAAGAATTTAAGCTTACACTAGAGGAAAAAATAATTTTTTGTTCTACTTTTGCATGATTCTTTCCTTTTTACTTTCTCGCTATCTTACAGGTTGAGGAAACATTACGACAGTCAAACAAGTCTAACCAGAAATGTTGATAGATGTCAACGTTTCATGAACCCCCTAACCCCAAAAAGTGTTTTTTGTAACGGCGTCTCTCTGTGTGTCTGCCTAACCCAAAAATAAAAAGCAGTTTACTGAAGGGTGAAAAGATAAAAATTCCATTTTCTTATAATTGGCCTAACGATTTTGATTAAAATTTGTATTTAGACGTTGATTAAGATTATAAACAAAATGAGTTTTTTCATTTTCCCATGAAGATGAGTTTTAGGGTTCTTCACAGAAGCAAAAATTTCTATATTTCTGCAACTATTTGAGATACTAAATAACTTATTGTAAAATTTTAAATATATTTTTATAAAACCAACAATTTCTGAAATATTGGCAAATATATTAATACAATTTTGTGAGCTTTAGTTGTGAAGAGATACTAATTAAGTTTAAACGCAATAATTCTCTAATGCCATAGAGTACGTAAATAAATAAGTCTTTCAAGAAGTTGATGATTTTTTTTTTTTTACTTTTACCTCTTAGGGGAAATATTTGTACAGCACAGGGGCGAATCCAGGATTTTAATTTTCTTAAGGGGGGAGGATGGGGTGCTCCCATCGAGATCGGGTCAGAGAGTGGGGAGGTGCACTTAAATAAATTTTTACATGAAAATATCTAAAAATTGTTGAGCAAATCTTTGAGTAATTTTTCAGTGTAACGCTAAACTTAAGAATAATCCTCTAATTAAGATTATAGCTCGAAATTTGCGATTATTATTGAGATTTATTAAAAGCAAATAATAAGAAAATTAACAAATTTTTATTATTAAGGAGAAAATAATCTTAAACATTATAACAATTATTACATAAATTGTTTTTTAGCTATTCAATCCATTAGAATAAATATATGGAATTATTCAGATCTTGAATAATCGAACTTTAACTCCACTCTATAGTATAGCTAGTTATTTCTCATTCTAAATATAAATTTTACCATCATGCCATACTAACACGTTATGTGTGTGGTATTATTCAAAGATATTGCTTAATAAACTTTATTTGAAAATTATTTTAAAGATCTTTATTTACCATTGAAATATTAATAATAATAATGATAAAATAAATTTAAACCTAAACAAGGTTTTTGCAACAAGGTGAGAGGCACGCCACTTAAGTTTGGGTGATTTCATTAATGCCTATTTTCACCATTTTAATTTTTAATGTGGTTGCTTTAAGTATTTATAACAATTACCGTATGGTATATATATACCAAAAAATTTAAAAAAAATGAAATTTGATTTGTTAGATAGTATTACGGGACAATAAAACTAGTAGTGACTTTAACATAGATTTAATTGGTGTAGTTTCTTGAAGGGGGTGCACGCCCCCACCACCCCTTCCTGTATCTGCTCCTGGTACAGCAATGATCTATCTCTCTCATTTTAGACTCAATAGGCAATAATTACCTATTTCATTGGTCAAAATTTATAAAAGAGAAATTTAATTGCAGTGCGATAACCATAATATGTGCATCCCCTAATAAAATATCTAAAATTTTAACCGGAAATCAAAATTGAAATACTAAGTGTTGAACCTTGGGAACCCAATATCGATATTTTTATTGGTTCAAATATACAAATGAATACTTTTTTTTTTAATGAACTTATAAAATTTAGAACCGTGAGTCAAAAAATGTTTTACGTATGTATAGCGCAATTTGTTCTCGGATTCGCTACTGTATATTGTACTATAAATGTTGAGTATATATTGTAATGATACTGTTTTGGACCCCTCTGATGTATTCAAAAAGTTAAGGATGAAATGTATTTTTCGTTAAAGAACAGTATGTAGAGTTTCCTTTTAATACTTCATCCATGGAAAGTCACACGCTTTCAGAAGTAATTTCAATACACTACGATCTAAAACCTGTTTTTTCTTTAAAAGGAGGAATGCCAGGCCTCCACCGTGGTTCGGATTCCACGTTAAACTGTAGGTCCTCCATTTCATCTCACAATCACCCTACCATTGCACATTAGCGTAAGTGCGTATAACCCGAACGGGTAGTAAGACGCGGTGCTAATAATAATAATAATAATAATTCTTTAAAAGATCAACTCCGTTGTATTAGAAGATCATGTGAATGCTGGCTCCCTTTACCCAATAGGAACATCATAACATCAGGTTTCCAGGTGTTCTCCTATTAGTTAGTGTTAACACTGGAAGCAAGTGGTCCAAGAGGCAAGGGGTAGGTCATATAAACAGCTTGTGCCTATGAATCCACAGTAGGAACATGAATCTACACAGCACACAGTACTCAGAACGCGGAACAGGTAATATCACAGAAAAACCATACGTAAATTTAACAAAAACTTTATAATTTTTTATTATATTTTCAGTATTGATGGCGTAATCATTTTTAAAAAAAACGTGTGCAACATCAAAAGTGTTGATCATTTCATAAGAATAATTAACACTTATAATTATATCACATAACAGTGTACAAGTGCGCAGTAAGGCATGTACGCGCCGTAATCATCAATATAATCCGCTATCGTAATAATTGGTGCTCAATCACAGGGCTATATCACAATATAGCTCCGTATCATAATAAATGGCTCCCAATATCGTGGCAGTATAATCCGTATCAACACAATATCTCAATTTTTAAACAATAGAGTAAGAAAGTCCATGCAGACTTCCATACCATTTATTTATATGGAGTTTCAGGGGCCTATTAGTGGAAGAAGTTATCTGTGTTTATAAATACATGTTTCCCTATTCAAATTTAAGATCAAATCAACTAAAAATGTGGAATGTTATCTTTATATTTACTACTATAAAAAATTCAACTTCTAATGTGAATACAAAACAACATAAAAACCAACAATTAATCACTTTTTGGATTTAAAGATTGAAGTATCTCCTGGAATTTATCCTTGGCTTTGAATTAAATACTCTTCCTTGGTGATGAATCTGTAAATAACCATTAATTATATTGATTTTGCCGTCACAGCTCAGCTCTCTATTAACATAACTAATTGATTAATGGCCGTAATCTTTCCATAAAAATTCTACATTATATTAAAAAACTCATTCAAATCTATTTGGTAATCCTGTAGCTCTCCAGTAATAAGTGAACAAATGCAGACATAGAATTGCTCCTTACATGTGAACAATCATGAATTGTACTAGTTATAACATCACTTATCAGCTCACTAAAGATATAGCTCATTGATCAAGAACGAAATATTTTCCATAAATATTATAAAAATCTTAAAAAAATCATCTTAATCAATTCAGTGGCTCCCTGGTTATAAGCGAAAATACATATTTGCAGTATTTTGAACAGTAACCATCCTTTTATAAATTGATATAGCTTACATAGATTTTTTCAATAGAGAGGGATCATTTGGAAGAGTTTAAAAACAAATATTTTTTTTATCAATATTTATCGATAGCCAAACTGGTTTTAAGCGTTGGACCAAAACTCTCCTTGATCTCTTTAAGCATAGGAATTGGTATTGTAGTCATTGCTATGGTCCTTCAAATTGCATTTATAATAATGTGTTTGTTAACTAAGAATAAGATCGCAGTGGTTCTACTATGTTTGTTAACTAAGAATAAGATCGCAGTGGTTCTACTATGTTTGTTAACTAAGAATAAGAACGCAGTGGTTCTACTATGTTTGTTGATTAATATAAAAATGCAGTGGTTCTACTATGTTAACTAAGATAAGGAACGCAGTGGCTCTAGTGTGTTTGTTAACTAAGATAAAGAACGCAGTGGTTCTAGTGTGTTTGATAATCAAAATAAAGAACGCAGTGTTTCTAGGGTGTTTGTTAACTAAGATAAAGAATAGAGTGGTTCAAGGGTGTTTGTTAACTAAGATAAAGAATATAGTGGATCTAGTGTGTTTGTTAACTAAGATAAAGAATAGAGTGGTTCTAGTGTGTTTGTTAGCTAGTATGAAGAACGCAGTGGTTCTAGTGTGTTTGATAATTAAGATAAAGAACGCAGTGGTTCTAGGGTGTTTGCTAACTAAGATAAAGAATAGAGTGGTTCTAGTGTGTTTGGTAACTAAGATAAAGAACGCAATGGTTCTATTCTGTTTGTTAACTAAAATAAAGAATGCAGTGGTTTTAGTGTGTTTGTTAACTAAGATAAAGAATACAGTGGTTCTGGTGTGTTTGTTAGCTAAGATAAAGAACGCAGTGGTTTTAAGGTGTTTGTTAACTAAGTTAAAGATCGCAGTGGCACTAGAATTGTTTGTTATCTAAAAATAAGAAAGCAGTGGTCCTCTAGTGAATGCGATAATAACCTATGCTGTTAGCTTTCGCTTTGAAATCTGTTCAAGTGATGTTCATGGCATTCATTCTTGTGCTATCGACGACAATAGAGGCAAGAAAGATGAGTTAACAAAGGGGTGGGATGAAAATATTGCAGATCTGTGTGTTAGTTTATGGTTTTAAATAAATAAAATCCTAACCGGCCTCCCACTTTAAGCTGCTTTGGCGACTAAATTTTGGGCTCTTCTCTGTATTGAGTATGTTGCGTGTCAGATCTCAAACGCGTTGATGATACTGTCCTTTATTTTGAATGATTAGAGGGAAAATACCCTCATTATTATAGGTATTGAGTTATTAGGTGACATCAAAAACTTCAGTTAATATAGTTGATATTAAAATGTATATCTTTAAATATAAATTAATAAGAAGTGGACTAAACATTGGTAATTTCATTAATTCGACAAAAAATTGATAAATTTACTAATTCAAAAATTTTGGTAGGTGATTTAAAGAGGCAATCAACGTGTATCTCAAGATTAAAATAAAAAACTAATATTAATATGCAATTTTAAGTTTCAAATTATTTTCAGGTGGGCTAATTTTCTTAAATATATGACTGTTATAGCTCGTCCTAGGTTCTTGCAATTTAATTGATTTAATGTTAATATTAGTCCTTACATTAATAAAACAATTAAATACGAAAACATGAACCTTATAAATATATGAATACATCCAAATAATTATATTCCCTATAAAATAAATTTTCAAGTAAATAAACCACAAAAAACACATATATAATAAAATTCAAGGCATTTAATCAAAACCTTAAAAGGATATGTTTCAGTATTTTTTTTATCGTTAGAAAAAACTTCTTATGATCGAATGGGTAGTAATACGTGATGATAAAAGACTTATTGTTAAATGTCTTAGTTTTATTTATGTAGGTCTATAGGATTAAAGAATATAATATAAAAAAGAAGCAATTTTTTATTTGCATAATTTGCTCCTATATATATTTAATAAATAGAGATCCATCTAAATACTAGTTCCACTTAAAGTTCGAAAGCTGTATTATTTAGGCTTTTAATTCAAGCTTTAAAACGTGACCGTTCCAGTAAATTAATTAGTTTTGAATTTGACAGGAAATCAAATGATCAAGAAGAGGATTGGGGCACAACTTACTTCACGTATGAATATTATAAGGAACGTACTTGGTAGAACGACAATATGTTGATTGATTGATACATTTCTAAGTCAGTTAACAATACAAGTTTAGAATATGAGAGATTGTTTAATAAAAGGGAGATTGTTAAAACATAAAAAGTTATATGCTAAGTCAATTAACAATATAAATTAATGGAAGTGGTGAAGAATTAATTATTCAGAGAGAAAAAAATTGTTAAGTGAGGAATTTAATCACTTATAAATACATAATAATTTTCCTAAGAATCACCTAGAAATTGTTCAAAGCAATTTGGATTTAAAAAATAAGTAAAACAGTTGTTGAACAAGATTTTATAAAGAAGTAAAATAATTAGAAAAAAATTTTGAGAATTTTTTTGAAAACAGAAATTGTAAATAGTTAATGACTTAACGGGAGATGTTATTATAAGTGACGATTACATGAATGATCAATTTAATATAATCTAGGAAACAGTCAAGAAGGGCAATTATGCAGTTACAAACAATTGATAATATAAATAAAAGGTGATTAACGATAAGTTGGCAATTTGACTTATTACATAAATGATCAATTTAATAGAATCCAGGAAATATATAAAAAGGGCTATTACACAATGCAAACAATTAATAATATAAAAAAAATGTTGATCGATAATAAGTTGGTAATTCGACAGGTTTGTGAACATTCAATATGTGAATTGTAGATGAAACACTCACATATTAAACATATTAAAGTTGAATTATATATGAAACATGTTAAAATTGAATTTTAAACTTACCTAATAGAATAGTCCACAAGTATAAAATACGTGATTATGTTATTGTTTAGAACTTGTTATCAAGTCAGGAGGTTAAAAACTCGTGTTAACAAAAGTATAGTTAATTACAAAATTGTTGTAGTAGCAGAAGTGTTGTCCAGATCAACCAATATAGTTATAATATGTTGGATCTTATCAGTTGTTTAAATATAAGAGATTGGATATTAATAAGAAGTGTGGACGAAAAAAGTTACTCATAATATTACTTGAATGGATTATTAAAGAGACGTTCCTTTACTGTTATTTTAATTCCACTCCTTAGACACTTGTACAGCCTCTAGGCTGGTTGATTGACGACATGTTTTGGCGTTAGTTGCGCCATCCTCAGGTCTGAGACAAAACTAATGCGGAATATTAAGTATTGAGTTGTACAAACTATATCTAGAAGAATTAAAGGTACAACTAAAATTGAGAGAAGTAATGACCCTAACCAAATAAATTGATATAAGTAAAATCTATATTAGAGTTAAATGGTGGAACGAGTAAACAGTAAAACAGTAAATTAGTAAATTTATTTTCTGTAATTAAAACCCAACATTACTAATCTCACATATCAATCACGTGCCTATCGATATGGTTAGCTTTCTTGTCCTAAATAAGTGGTAGAAATGAAGAGATTATTTAGAAAAAATATTGCGCAATTGAATGTAGAGATAGGTCAACGGTAGACCAAAGCATTGTGAGACGAATGCATAAATTCTGCAGCCACTAATGAGTACAACTTACTTAAAAATCAATAAAATAATAAGCGCATGAGGGATGGTTTAAGTCAACTGTAATTTTCCGTACAAACCCCTGGAGAAAACCTTTGTATCTCTTCATGTAATATCCATATCCCTCAAATGAGGTCCCATCTAACTGAGACACCTATTAACCCGCTCTGTTGGCAACGTTGTCTAACGTGCTACTCAACTATTGGACCAGACGGCTGAAGACGCGGAGTTCGGGGTTTGATCCCGGTCGTGTGCCCTGAGGTAGGTATTTCCTAAATGGTTTTCCACTCTCCCTCCACACAAATGCGGGTGAGCTTCCTTTAAATCAAACCTTCCTTATACATAACACATAAATGTAATTATTACATAGGCGTATAAATCGAACGGGTAGCAAAACGCGATGATAGCTACCTATTTATACCGAGTCTGATAAGCAAAGGCTAGAAATCTTTAGGTATTGGATTTTCAGAAATTTATGAATTGGTAATGAGTGTTGATGACCTGAACGCAGTGGTTATGTCTCTATCACAATGAATCATTCATAGACACACTGCTCGCAAATCATTGTTTTTATCTTCCAGAGCAAACAGAGCTGAGGACATAGGCGAGTACGACTCCTAAGAGACAGTCGTTTCATGTGTTATCTTTGTAGTGCGGAGGAAAATTTCTCTGTCATTTATTTACCACCTCATTTCCCTTGTCTTTGTCACTAATGCTTTAGGGTTATACTCAGTCTAAGTTCAAGAACGGACTAGGAGAAAAAAAATTATTTGCTCCATTCTCTTCACCAAGGGAAGTTAATCGCTTACAAACGAATGCATGTAGGCCCTACTTCATAAGTGAATATTAGTTCTATTTTATACAGTATATAATTAAAAAATTATATATTTATTATCTATAGGTATTTCTCCCATTTGTACATATCTGAAATAATTTCTGATGTTATCGGTAAGACAATATTCGATTTGATAATCTCAATACTTTTGAACTTGTGTCTACTAAATGTTAGTTTGTCATAGGTTCTAATTTGCTAGAGGCATTTTCTAATAAATAGCTTGTAGTCACTGTAATTTTATTTTGTTAACTTGCAACTAACTTTAGGGACCAAAGGTCCAAGGCATCCTATTCGTGTTTGACGGTCCTGCTGATGATAGGGATATTGGTGTTCAAATCCCTGTCAGGTCTCCTTAGGGTGATATTAAAAAAAAAATTCCCACTCTCCCTCCACGCAAATGTAGGTAGAAAAACTCTAAAATTATAGTAATTATTATATATACGTATAGCATGTACAGGCTGTAAGATGCGGTGATAAATATGTATGTATATTAATCTGCATCTAAATAACATAAACACAAAATTACTAATCCAAATAAAAATATATTAATGTCTTAATACCTCACCACTACTATCAAAATGTATGTTACTAACAAGATCGTGATTAGACATAGCTCTCTTTTTTCCCAAAGCCTTGCAATGTCTCATGGATGTTTGGAGGGGAAATGACATTTCAAACTCCTCTTTTGAAGTTTTCAAGCCAAAATAGACCTTTGCTTTTGTGTACGTATGACATGTTGCGTGTGCGTATTTTATTTATGTTTATTATTAAAAGACATATAATAATTTCTCTTTGTGAATTATTGTACAAAAGACTTTAAACAAACAAGATCTCGAGCTCTTGGCTGCTGGATGAGGTAATACGAGCGACACACGACGCACCGAGCTCACACACATACATATACACATGTACGCACATTTCTGTGTTCAACCCTTTTCCTAATAAATATACTCATATAGAATAATGTTTTCCTTTTCCTCTGTAATTTCTTTTTTTTTTCTGCTTCCTGTAACATTGTTTAAGAACATATTTATTTTGACTACGTTTGCAAACTTCTGACGTCTGTTTTCCCATCTAGCTTATTATGAGGTTCTATCTTTGTTAAATGATATAATTTTTTTAATGAAAATTAAAAGGAATATCTTAATCGTATTATAAATCACTATAGCATACAAGATTATAATGCAAACATGTTTTAATCCACTGAGCAAAACCATGGTTTTAGTTTGTATTGAATGTATGCATTTTTATAGTAAATTTATTATTAGAGCATGTTTTTGGAGCATGTATTCGTTCAAAACAATTAATATAAATAATTGTATGTAAAAATATCATAAAATTGGTGTTACGTATTTAAATGTTTTCCTTTTTAATATAAGTTTGCTAGTATTAATAAAGCTAAAGAACTGGGAGGGAAGTAGGCGTATCTTGAAACAACTAGATAAACAAGCCAGATATATGACTATGCGTGACGTTCAGGGCATCTGGCTCTCAAGATATCCCCTCCTCTTCCTCCTCTTCACCCTTCATTTCATTCCCGTTTTCTAACTTCTACTGGTACAGCTTATGACATCATCAGACATGTACGTGTGTATGTACACTAGATTTACAGGTTAGCAAGTCTCTGCATAACGCCATCATAATGTGGTTTACCAGTTTATCGGCAGCTTAGAACAATGATTCTTAACCTTTTATTACTCGCGGCCCCCTAAATATCCTAGAATATTTTCGTGGCCCCCTAGTTTGTATTGACATAATAATCATTAAGATATATTTTAAAATATTGGCTATATTTACCGATTATAACAACAAACAAATAGAAAAATACAATTGAACTTACCTAAATGTATTTCATGGACCTCTGCTGTTGAACACGTACCACTAATTTGTCTATTTTGTTTCGAATGTATTACTTAATGCTATTCACATGCAGGAGTCGATTCGGAGTCTATTTCGCTACTTCGTTTTAATATTTACCATTGTGTAAAATCCCTTTTCACATAGACATGTAGAAACAAAGGGCAAACAATTTTGAATGGCGTTGGTAAACAGATGGGGATTATTTGTACTATCCGTGATTTATATTATCCGTGCTTCCCTCCCCTCCATTACTCAGATAATCGAGAATCTAATATTACATCTAACGATCATTGAATTCCTTCTTCCAAAAAGTAAAATTTAAGCTAATTGACTTCAGTAATAGGCAAATAACATTGTGAATTCTTTTTTCTAGGTCCCCCGGTTAAGAATCGCTGGCTTATTGCGTTCTTGCACATGTGCAGATGGACCTAGTTTTGGGTTTGCCCTTCCCTCCTCCGTCTGTTCGGCTGAGCCCCTAAACAGCCATACTTGTTAGGCGCCTACTCGTTCACAGGTCCGTGCATAATATGAAAATCTAACAAGTGTCTACCATATCAGTTATCATAAGTAATATTCATTCAGCTGAGGTACGATCGAAGGGATAAACATGTTTCAGCCATCAGCTGTACTATTAACTTAGTTAAGATATGATGAAAGTCATAGTTAAGCAAAACATTGTTACACTGGGTGTGTCGATTTATACCTCCACTCCACCCTTGTCGAGTGTCAGAGTGCAGTTCGGGCGTGGTTCTTTGCGTAGCCAGGGTTGGTTCGCGAACTGTCCACCTGAGTGTGAACCAGAAAGCAGGCTGTGGGATCGTGAGCTTGAAACGTGGACCTCGGAGCAAGGAGGTCACTCCACGAAACCTCAATCATGATATTGAATGAATCAGGCTTAATAATATATTAAGTGATACGAGAGTACAGACACCCAAACTCATACACAAACCCTTCAAACTCCCCAATGAGTATTTGTTTACCTGCCCCGACTGTTTGTGGACTTGCCCTAAATGTGCTTTGCCCCTTCCAAGCTCGGGGTGGTTCCTATGTGTCAACGCAGTATGTAGGCACACCCATGTTGGGTTTAAGTTTGCCCCAAATTTCATGAACCTCGTCTTTGAAGGGAGTTCGTCCAAATAATACCAATTACGTACACTGCCGTTTGATTGGTTTGTTTTATTTACACAATTAATACAGAGGCAGGGCATCCGGTACTATGATCTAAATATATTAATCCTGACTTATTTAGTATAATGATTGAGGGACCGACCTCCTCAATCCAAGATCCACTTTCAAATCCAAGACCCGTTAAAGTGGTGAATGTGCGCTATAAAACAATTATACAGAACATCTATTAGCAAGCTACCAGAATAAGGCTATATACTGACCTTGGCCGTGAGATCCACCTGATATGCAGCGTACATTGATAACTTTACTTATAATTTGGTCTAAATGTATGTACTATTTAAACACACTTTAAATAACAAATATTAATGAATTACCTCAAATAATGTTGTATTCACCTTGTCTATCATCAGAATACAACCACATTGAAAAATTTATTACTGACTTCCAGTATTTAATTTAAAAAAATTAAATCTCAACTTTTAACCATTTTATCTTATAGTCTTTAGGCGATTTTATATCAAAAATACTATACATACATTTTATTTACGAGCAATCATATTAGTTTATTTTAGCTATTAGTTTACAGGACCTTCATCAAGTTTGAAGTTGATCAGTTGGGTCAAAAAATTGTTTTCATAAAATTTAATTTTGAATTTTTTGCCAATCGGATCTCATATATATTTTTTCTCATCGTGTGAAAAATTACCTATAAAAATTGTTTGGCAACATAAACTGCCTTCAGAGATAAAAACTTATCTCTTAGAGCCTATTTTATTCTATCATGAACTCTGAAGTAACGTTAAGAAGTATCTCATAACAATCAAATAATATCTACCAGTATTCCCGTATTAAAAATAAAGGAATCCCCATTTGTCTAGATAATCTACTAAATTTTTTAAAAAAACGAGTAGAGCACGGGATATTAGCTAGCCTATTTATATATATAAAAAAAGCTAAACCCACTCCACATTTCCCACATTTCCCCAAACCCTAAGCCTGGGAACTTGAAATTTTACATGAAGTTTTTTTTTAATCCCTAGGCAAGGAAAATATGGGGTTTTGTGGAATTTGTTCTTTGAGGGGTGAGAAAGAGGGGTTTAAGGTTTTCAAAATTCACTGATGTGTATTATGAACCAGTGTGCATAGATACTGGAAATTTAAAATATAAACTCCTTTCTAGAATTGGGGGAAATATCTTTGAAATTTTTCAAATTTTCTTCCATATGAAGGTGGAGAGTGGCAGAAAGTCATGAGAATCATTGACTCACTCATCATCATGTTTCTCAAACCCCTTGGCCTTGTAACTTTAAATCTCACTAGGCATGACAGTCATGGGCTTGCCCTATAAGAAGCTTATAGCCATAAAAATCTAAAATTGGTACATTTCAAGGTGGTGGGAGGAAGGTAATAGAAGGTTATAAACAGAAAAATCTCTTTTAGGTTTGGTAGAAAATTTTAAATTTCTCAGCCGGGTAAAAGTACAACCTCCATATAACTATACTAATCTTAAATTCTAAGTAGGAGTTGTTTAAATTTCCAAAAATTATAGAAACAACTAGTTTTCTCTGTGGTTCAAATCTGAAATTTTGTAGGAATTTATAAAGAACCCTTCAAATTATCACAAGAGACTGAAGATTTTAAATTTATTTAATTGGGAAGGAAGTGGGGATTTGTTTAAAGAAGAAAAAACACAAAAGGTGAGGCAGAAAATTGAAATTGGCTAGGAATGTATAGGGTATACTCCAATATTCAAATTAATATTAAATGTTTAATATTTGAAGAGTCCAGGGGAAAAACCTGATAAATCCAAAATCCTCGATTTTATTATTTCAATTCCATTATTAGTTCAACCACTATATTTTACGAATGTTTCATCAAAACTGAGGATTTATAATACTAGCAAACCATTACAGGGGAAAAAGTTGATAAGTCCATACAAAACTGGAGAATAACGTGATAAGTCCAGGAAATCTTACAACTTTTTTTATGTAATTAATATGACGCCACTTAAAAAGCAGTCAAGTAGCGGCTTTTCCCCAAAAAATACGCCAGAAAACGCTTGAGATTGCTGATTTTGATGTTTTAAGTGACGAAAGTAAGAAACTTATCATCAAGCACATGAATTAATTTCCAAGCAATCATGAGATTAATCTTTATCTTAGTGGGCTAATCAGAGTGGTCCCAGTGCAGCGGAAACGACCGAGGAAAGATGAGGAAGAAGCAAATTTTCGTGAGGCTTCCTCAGATTTTGTGTCCACATTGTTGAAAGTGTCCAAAAAATATCTGTTTTCAAATCAGCGTTCATGTCATTACACTAGATTTGAAAGGGTAAACTAGACTACTTACCACAGTCTCTAAAGCGAGAAGGAAAAGTCCAGCGAGACAAAAAAGGGAAACAAAAACAGCCTTCAAGCATTAAATGATGAATCCCGTAATGGGATTCAACAGAATGTAAATTTATTTCATTCACGAAACAACCATTATAGTTTAAGAAAAAATACATACCTGAATCCTTGAACATAAGAAAAATGTTGTAAATGTTCAAGGAAAAGTTTCCAGAACAGAAAGTATCTTATGAAACATATCGTACAATCCTCAATGTTGACTTTAATATAAGTTTCGGTTACTAGTGATGTGTACTTGTAGTTCCTGTGATGAGTATAAGTCCAAGAAAAATAAATGGGAGAAGGATATAGGTACAACAGCTGCAGAAGAAAGAAAGAATGTGCTTCGCTCTGAACTACTTACACTTGAACAGAACACCAGTTCCACCTGAAAAAGCAGCAAGTGTTTAACGATAGGAAAAGGAAAGCTAAGAAAGATTATATAATATATCCTCTGAGGGCTGCAATTTCTCTGGACTACAGTAAAATCTTTCCATGCCCGAACATTAAGACCAATAAAGTTTACTATCACTGGCAACTATATGTTTTCATTTTTTCATTTTCAATGTCCACGTGCTTGCAACAGGAGATAGTTATTTTTATCCGTAACCAGAGAACATCAAGCGGAAAGGAGCAGACGAGGTCTCTTCATTCCTGCATCACTTTATATACAACTTTATGGATCCGCAAATCAGACATCTTGAGATATTTTGCGACTCATGTGGAGGCTAAAAAAAATGTATCTACATTCAAATTCTTCCTTCATTTGGTGCACTATGAAAAGCGACTGGATTGCCCATAAGGGGGCATTCGTACTTAGAATGCGATAAGAACATAGGTTTAATCAACCAGGGAGACGAAGCTGAATTACCCAAGGACTGGTGTCAAGTATTCCGAGATTCTCGAAGAATTCCTGCCACTTTTGAAATCATCAATGTTGAAGAGCAGCCTGAATACATCAAAAAATGGTAAAACCATCTGGACCACATCTACAAGAAAAGGCTTATTTTTCACTCCAGGACTGTATGGGAGCTGAAGATCCCACGAGATCATGCAGCCTTGGTCAGGTTTATAACGAGCTATAATGGTTTCTACGAGCAAGCTTCCTTGGTTTCATCAAAGAAAAAGTGAGCTACTCTGCTGACAGAACATGACTCTAGAGAGAAGGCGAGATGATCCTGCCATCTGTACATAACGAAGTTATGTTAGAGTAATTTCTTAACTTAAACTTTACTAGGCTAGTTATATTTAATTATTTATAAAAAAATTTGTATTATTTAACAATGATTTGTGACATGAAATAATCATGAAGATTAAAAGAGTAAACTAGGTTAGGTATATTTACATTACTTTATTCATTGATTAATTTTTTTAGGTTTTCTTAAAATTTTCTCCGAGAAGTATAAGGATCTACATTCTACAACAACTTAATCGATTTTGCTTTAGTGAAATTCAAACTTACTTTGATCATCTTCTCCGTGAGAACACTGGTGAAAACACTTCTTACTTCAGAAAACATTTTTATGATTTATTGTAAGAATAGTTTTTGTAAGATTAAAATACTGACATAAGTTTGTAAAATAAATCAATAAAAAAAATTCAAACAGTGATGCCATCCTCACTCGCCTAATTACCCTCATCTGAATAAAACAAAAGCCCTAATAAGTTGAAGGAAATAATTTCTTCTAGTCCTTATGTAGTCATAGGAAAAACATAGTAAAAACTTTATAAACCCTGGACTTATCAGGTTTTACCCATTTAAAGGGTGTGTACTAGTTGTAAAAAATCAAGTATAAAAAGTGTTTTTTGGAGTAGTGCATTCAAACCAGTGAATAATGTGTTATAATAGTATTAAGAAACAATATAAAATCTATAAGTATAAAAATTCATGAAAATATGTCTTCACGAGTCTTGAAACATTCATAATGGTCTCCTGTAAAATTTCATAAATGTGATTTATCAGGATTTTTCCCCTGGGTTTTTTCATTTTGAAAGGGGGCTTGTGAAAAGGGTGTTTGAAAATTTCACAAAAATTAAATTTATAGCTTCTTTTCAGTTTGAAAGAAGATTGAGATTTGTAAGGTGAATATCGAAATCACTCCAAACGACCATTAAGATCTTTTCCTTGAATTTCAATATTAAGAAGCAGTAAATGGGAGTGGAGTGTCCCATTAAGATTCCTAAAACTTATATAAAAGCCCTTTTTGGTTTGATATAAAACAGAAGCTCAACATGTATGTCAATAGACCTTCCCTGAGAGCCAAAACACATAATGAACACAAATTTCAATTTTGATGTGTGATAATATGGAGCACTAATTTACATCACTAGTCTTGGAGGAAAGGGAGGATTTTTAGCTTATAACCTTTCTATAATCATTATAAAATCTTCTCTTAGGCATGAAAGACAACCAACCATAACCATAACCATAAAATATGTAAAGTTTGGAATTTAAAAATAGAGGTGGAAAATGCCAATAAGAAAGTAAAAACTTCCTAATATGGTAGACAGTTTAAATTTAGTATGACAAGACAAAAAAATCGTAAAAAATATTGACACAAAAACTAAAAATCATCTTAAATTAGATCCATTAGCGTTGCGATTAAACAGTTTAAAAAAATATATATTAGCATCTATTAAGAAGTGATGTAGCAATTAAAATAAAGAAAAAAAATTCTGGCGACATCTTTCTGTGAATCGTGATTTTATTTAGGAAACCATTATTTTTTTAGCATTGCCTTTTATTACCGTTCGTGTTATATGCATATGTACTAATTGCGCTATTGTGTTAGAGATGAGGATGGCTAAATTTAGAGGAGGTTTACCTGGATTTGGATGAATAAAGATTAAAAAACCATTTAAGAAAACCACTCTCAGTACACCTGGTCACTAAAGCAGGTGATGCATACTATGTTTCTGCAAAATAGTATATATTATTTATTTAACTATTTGGTGAACGGATTGGGTTTGTTTGTGCATTCAGTTTGTAGAATAGGAAATATTTTGTCTCAAATATTTAATCTATTTTTTTTATTAATTCCCATACGTAGTTTGTGATTTCATTGACTATCATAGACTGCACAACAAGGAAATATCAAAAAGTAAGCAGCTGGATGTTGAAGAACTAATTTGACATATATTTGGTACTGCTTAATGGTGCGAAGAATGGGCTAAACTGCAAGTAATACATATTTCTAAATAGGTTTCAATATGTGTCTAGGAATAAAACTTCTAACAAACTTGGATCAACTAGAAGAATTCTCTATATAAACTTTTACTTTACATCCATTACTGTTTCCAGCATATGGCCTGGATTAGTTTTCTTATTCAAACCTCATACTTTCCTCTACCGGCCGGCTAGGCCTGTCATAGCTTCATATGCTTTACATTCCAACTTAATACCAGGACAAGCACAACATACAGTCCCGGCCGTTAATTCATCACTTGTAAAAGGTAAAGCCACATTTCAACAATGATCAATTTTCGGCCATGCCAGGAATTGAGCCTAGGACCCTAAGTCCATTAGCCAGACACACTACTGACTAAGCTAAGGTGTCATATCTCTATATAAACTCCAAAGAGATATACTGAAGAAATCTCTATCTACTTTTTTTGATCAGTTTTCATCTTAGTTAGTAAAATATGCTTTTTTAAAATATTTGTTTTCACATACTCATATACACTTCTTTATCTTTAATTCATTTTATATAACTTTTTAATAGTTAATTATTTAGAAATACAAACGATTTCTTTCAAAAAAGGCATAAAATTATATTTTCTAGTTTCAAAGTACACACATAAAATAAATGTGCTTATACCACTGATCACCAAATTGAAACTTTTTTTTTGTATCTGGTTTGTAAATGGGTGGATATAACTAACTTTCGGGTGCTGAATTCAGTGTAAAAATCATATTATCTTTATTAAGTCACATTTTCAAGATACATAGCATTAATACAAAGTCAATATTACGACATTAGAAGCTCCTTACCATTTTAAATACAAAAAAAAAAATTGTCCTCATAACTCACCTATGTTTTCTTGATGGCGTAAAAAACTAATTTTAACCAACAAAAATCACTTAGATAATCCACATTAAGCCATGTTATTAATATTTACAAAGTTTAAAGTAAATTTTCATTAACAAACTAATTAAAACCAACAAAAAGCACTTAAATAATCCATATTAAGTTATTATATTTATATTTACAAAGTTTATTGTAAATTTTCTTTGACAAACTAATTAAAACCAAAAAAAGAACTAAAATAATCAACATTAAGCCTTGATATTAATGTTTACAAAGTGTATTGTCAATTTTCTTTTACAAAACTAATTTAAACCAACAAAAACAACTAAAATAATCCACATTAAGCCATGATATTAATATGTACAAATGTTGAATTGTCAATTTTCTTTGACAAACTAATTTAAACTAAATTAAAGCACTTAAAATAATACACATTAAGCTATGATATTAATATTCATAATGTTTAATGTAATTTTTCTTTGACAAAATGGGATGACGATGCTTTTCATTTGTAAGGTATTTCATCAGTATACCTAAAAAGAAACCAACAGTAATCGCCCATCATCGAAGGGTTCCAGTGTCCTTGGTAACGGTGCTCCATGGTCAGGATATCTTGGTGAAAGCCTTCCCCCTGTTCGTCATTAACAGCTTCACAAATTTCTGGGAAAAAGTCAAGATGCGAGTGTAAAAAGTGAATTTTTAGTGACATTCTACATCCCATGTTCTTGTATTTGTCCAATAGATAACTTATTATGGAAACATATTTATCATCTCTTTTGTTGCCCAAAAAGCCGTAAACAATGGCTTTGAGAAGGATCAAGCAGCTATCTCGATAATTGTAAGCTTAGCATCTAAATTTGATTCTTTCAATAATGCCCTAATTTGTGGCCCTGTAAATATACCTTCTTTTAGCTTTGCTTCAATCATCTTGGGAAACATTTTTTTCAAATAATTAAAGATCTGACTTTCTTTATCAAGAGCTTTTACAGAGTCCTTCATGAAGTCTAACTTTATATGAAGCGGAAGCAAAATGACTTTACTCAGCTCAGCCAATGGAGTAAATTTCACTTTTTCCTTTCCAGAGGCCCTTTCTTGACATTGTAGTGGTTTTTGGTGTCTCGGCTGTCCCACAATCACAAAAAAAAAAACACAGTATTTTGTGAATACACTCTGTAAACCTGTAAGCAGTGTGACAACTTCTAAATCACAGCATATCTGCCACTCATAATCTTTATATTTAATTCCCTCCATCAGCAAAGCTATACTTTCATAAGTTTCCCTCATGTCCACCGCATGCACCATAGGCACTGATAGAAGTTTGTTGCCATTATGCAATAGAACTGATTTTAAGCTTGTTTTAGATGATTCAATAAATATTCTCCACTCATGTGTATTATGTTGAACACCCAATTCCAGTATCAAATCATTCACGCTGTGCACACATATATTGAACTGTTCATTTCAAAATATCCAGACAAAAAGCTGTTTCTGCTTTAAGACTTGAGATCTTTGTACCTTACTCTAGAAGTTTCCATTGTTGCAATCAAGAACCAAACATTTCAGCTAGCTGTGTAGAAAGTTTCAAATCACGGACCTAATCGTTCAGTTACTTCTGTTCTCTGAAGTGAGGCGATCTGTCATGAGTTTCAGGGATGTACTCTTCCAACGGCCGTGCATCTTCTTATTCCCTTTCCTCTGATGGTTCTGATGCAGTGGTTTGCAAGTGACAAGCTCGAACAGGTAAGCCTTCCCATGAAGCACAGGCATTTGAACTGAAGAATCATTAGGATATTTAATTGTATCTTTAGTTTTACTGGAATGTCCTGCAATATTTATCAGGCAAAAAACCAGTCCTTATGATCTTTTGGCTCTCACCAAAACATTGGAACAGCAAACGGCATGGCTTGGCAGTTTCCTTTCATCCATTCTATAAGGGTAGGTGTGCAGGTTATGCAAGCAATATGAGGTGCAAAGTGTTTATCCTGATCTCAAAGAGTACAATCAAAGTACAGTTTATAAGCCCTCTTAAATAAGTCGGTGATTGACTTTCTTTGGGTTTTTGGAGTGAACTTACCAGATACATAGCAATGGTTATTGGGGTGGTTTGCACAACCACGAATTTAACAGTTGACGTTACGTTAAGAACACTGTAATTAATATAACCTAAAAATATCAGAACGTTTCACTAGATCACACAGGAAATACAAAAACACACAATAACACAAACTAAGGCGTCAATAAAGAGACATATATAAAGTGATTAACAGCATTCAAGTTTCAACACGCACTAAACAGCAGGGCTAATGTGACTAGCTGAGTTACCTCTAACAGCTAATGGCATTACCATTCCCCCACAACTAAACTGCCCTGCCATCTAGTGACTATTTTTAGAACTTCTTCCATCATATATTACATCCAAATAAAGAGTGCAACCAACATAGTCAGTGATAATTCATAAAAAAAAGAGAACACAAACAACAAAAAAATCTAAAAAATTAAATAAAAAATAGTAAAAACCTAAAATATCTTAAAAAAAAAACCTTACGTGACAGAGCATTTGCGAAGGCAGATTCAGATTCTACAACCAAAAGTACATATTAATTGATGTATCACACACCAGATGCATAATGGCTGTTAACCATTGTACTTCAACAACAAGGCTAAGAATCTTCACATAATTTATTTGAATATCCTTAAGAATTGTACCTTAAAAATAGTTTTTAAATTATATATTGCAAACCACGTGCCTTATACTATACATCCATTGATTTAATTATATGCAGAAATTGGAATCTTGGCAGTGTCTTATTTACTTAGGGAAATAGGTTGTACTTCAACAAATACTGCGTTCCTGACATCTAAAACAACATGATACCTTGTGTGGGTAGCTAGAAAGCCATGAAAAGTAATATCGGAGAATAGGCATAGGTATATTGTGTTTCTTAGGAAAACTTATGATTTGTACTTCAGTCTTTTTTTTTAGCACCACGTCTTACTACCCAGACGATTTGTATGTTTATGCACTCTAAATGCGGTAATGTGTTGGGTATTGGGAGGGTTAGAGTTAATGGAATTGTATCCGCATTTGCATGGAGGGAGAGTGGACAGACCACCCTCAGTAAACCCCATCTATATTCGAACCTTAATCTTCCCGTCATCGGATGGTAGTGCATTGCGAGAGTAGCACCTTAGAATATGAGGCTGCAGAAGTTAGTTAGTCGAATTTTTAACTTAGACATATTTAATGAGTCTGACACCTTAGAAATACATGACCAGTGGTATAGGTGGTTACAAAACCAAGAAATATACACTTCTATGAGACGGCATAATACTATGGAAAAATTTATGATGTGCATTTTTATACCTTTATTGGGACTAGCACCTTAAACATATATGAACACTCGTGTAGGTAGCTATATAATCTCGATTCCTAGGAGGCTGAAACTTGGCATACATACTTAGGGAAACCTTAAAGTGTGTGACTCATTTTGTTTTAATATTTTAATCAATTATTTTACTTATTGAAGTATTTTATTGGAAAATCAAATTGTATTAGCAAACCAGATCTAGTTGGTCTAAGTAAATGTATGTATTCCATTCAATTCTACAATATTCCTCATAAAAAATGTAATAAAAAAATTTTAAACACTAAATTTAATATTCTCTTATTTATAAAATATTCATTTTAGAGATTAAAATTATCAAACCTTTATCATATAAAAATACAAATTAATATTAAATTTTCGTAATAAATTAAATATGGAACTTGTGGATATAGAATAATGTAGTATGGGTTCAAAATGGATTAGCAATATCATTTATCAACATAGAGCTAGTCCCCTTATTGCTATGGTAAAGCAATATTTTTTCAACGTTCTGTACAATTTTGGATTTACTAAATATATTAAATAAAAATAATCATGATGGTTTTAAATGGAAATAACCAACTCTTTGAATAGATAAAAAATTAAATGGGTGACCTACATTTTATAAAAGAAAAACCTCTATTGGATTTTAGACAGCCATAAACTTGTCTATAATCCATTGCACGTTGTCATAAAGACTATGTCACCATTTTTCATTTTTGTCTATTACAATAATTCTATGGATAACCTAAACCCCCACCCCGTCACCCATATATCCAATGTCAATCCACCAGTCTTGTTCCCCACATAACCTTAAACTGACCCAACTGTTAAATCAGTTAAAAACAAACCCTTCAGTCGGAAACATTAGAAATTTGAAAAATATTAAAGTGAAACCTTTACGAAATCAATTTTAAAATTCATAAAAATATATTAATTAACTGTGAATCTATATTAATAAGTATAGTTTTTCCATATGGATAAGTTAATTGTGTTTAATATAATGTTAATTGTAGCTTATCCAAGCATATTAATACTAATGATATGTAAGTATTTACAGGTATTTATATATTTTATTTGTCAATTTCTTTTGTTTTTTGAATCTATCTATAAATAAATACATTGAGAATTTTAAATAGCGGGGATATATTTAGCTCGTCACTGAAATAGAGAATAATGGTTTTAAATAGGACATTTTTTCGGTCTTTTGTTGTACGCTATAACCAAATCTGACTGCAAATATAATTTGATAAGTCCATTTTGGGTAATTAATATCACCAGTAGATGTTTGAGCCGATTTTAACAAAAGATTTCTTATTTTATTGTTTGGAGGTCCAGGATGTCAAGAAAAATAATAACTTCCAATGAGAGCCCAAATTTCCTATTATAATTTCCATATTTTTTATTCTTTGGCTCTTATGTAGGCCCACAATTAATCATTTTTATATCATCATTGATATAATAATTTGGGTGTGAATGTCTATGGATAAATAAAATATTCCTCTTTGCTTAAAAATAATAACTCAATTCTTATTAAGGCTGTATGGTAAAATGTATATATAGCGCTCTGGCTGAAGAGTCGTTTTAAAAGTTCTTATCGTTGTGTGAAGGGGAAAAATATACGTTTTGTTTGGAACTAAACACACACAAAAGCTGGAAGACTTTCACGAGTAAACCTATAAATATTAATTCGAATAAAGACTGATTTTATACAACTTTTTGAAGTAATTTTTGAATCCATTTTACCTAGATAATCTGCAGTCATCACTGCAATGATCCTAGAATTTAATAAATTCATTTAAAGAATAAATTCAAAGACCACTATTGTAAAGAGATAAAAGTGATGATTTGTCATCGCTATATAAAATATTAATCTATTAGGGATGATTATCCATACTATCCATTTACTTAAACATAGTGCGAAAACATAGGATTGGCGTGATACATCCATACATCCATTCTAAAGGATAACGCGGGGAAGAAGGCAAAGGGTAGTTTGTACGTCGAAGGGGCGAAATAAGAGAGGGAAGGAACACGGTATAAGAGAAGGAATGGGAGGGGGAGAGCAAGGGATGTCATTTGACGTCCTACAGTAGCAGAAATGTGTTGTGTATGTGTGTGTTCCTGTAGATTGTGCTGCGGTTGGATCAATAAAGGAGACGGACAGATGAGCAAAGTGTCACGTGAGGAAGCATCAAACAGCAGCAGTGGTAGTAGCGGATAGATCCTTAGTGGGAGAGAACAAGAAATACAGGTAAAGAAGGGTGGATGGACATGGACAGATTTGAATTTAAATGTTTGTTGAGGAATTATTGAAGAAATGTGTGTATTTTATAGTTGATTAATACGACAAGATAAAATCAATATAAAGTTTCTTCCAGCAAAATAATATAATTAATCTTGCGCTGAATACTTTTACTGTAAAAATTTTGACAATTTACTCTACAAATATTATGAATGGATCCATATTAATATCAATTAAATATGTTATTTGTTTAATACTTAATACCATTTATTGATTATTATTTCTTTCAAATACTATCTTTTTTTTTTTTGCTAGATCTGGTCCGTACTCTCTCTATAATTATATTATTAACATGAGGGCTACGAGCTATTCAAAATACGTTGTGCAGGCACTGTTTTTGACTCAAGTTTTTAAATAGAATAAAATAGTTTTTCAAATCTTTCCTAGAATAACATGTTGATTTAATTAATTACATTTAGTTTTCTTAAGAAAGGCTCAAAAATTTAGGAAATGTTTGAATAATTCATAGACTTTTAATAAAATTTACTCTAAAGGTGAAGGTATAAGTATGGCAGAATTTAGAATATTAGTTTTCATAATAGTTCTATTTTATTTCATTAATTCGTTGTTTTTTTTAAATACAAGAATCTACTAGCTCTTTCTTTCACATTTTATAGACATAGTTTTTCAATTTTGAGAAAACGTTAAAATCATATACATTTGAAATAGAGAAATGTGCACTTTTTGTCTAAACTATAAGGTAGCAAGCTTACCTTGCACTATTTCCCTTTTATATAGCTTGTAATTAGCGGTCGTACTTATAGACACTAAAAATATTAAAAAAAAAGACACCAAATGGGCAATAAAAATAACCAAAATACGTACATAAATATGCATAATGAATTAAAAATAGGCACATAAATAGGCATTATAAAGTAAAAATAAACACATAAATAAGAACTATAAAGTAAAAAATTGGCACCTAAATGGGCACTATAAAGTAAACATGAGTACAGACATACTTAATAAAATCAATTTTTACATGTTTTATTCTAGTATATATTATTCCATAAACGTGCGTTAGCTACTATTACAGTTAACTACCAAATCCTTTTCAAAATAGTCATCTGTAAATTAAGTTATGTTATTTGAAAAACATGTTTATGTTATGAGAAGCTTCTCTCAACATCCCGCGGAAATCAGTGGGCCTAATTTCATCTGAACTAGGCTCAACATCTGGGAAGGATTTAGTTTGTTTTTCTAGGATTACTGAAAAACATTCCATCACCTTACAGCTAGGTCTGCACTGAAATATTTGAAAAGTAAATCTGTGATGGTTCCAGGAAGGTTCTCTAAATTGACTGCCTTAATAATGCACTTCCAAACACTTTATTTTAGGCATTTTCAATGTATTTCATTAATTACAATGGTGTTCTGATCAGTGCAATGCAAAGAAATAAGAGTAGATGGATATTGAGTAGATATATTAATAAAGCCACAACCACTGACTGAAATTACACTACTGAAAACCATAAGAAAATTTTCGTCGACATTCTTTGATGACGGAACATATCCGACCACTGGACACAGAGGTTGTTCCTACCCAGGGGGCAGGCATAGCTGTGACCAGTTTAGTTCGTTACTGCGCATGACGTCACCTGTAATGCAACAGCAAGACAACTTCACGCGCTTATCATAGTCTATACATTAGCGTGTCCAAGATTTTGTTGTAGCTCGAGCTTAAAATCACAACCCAAATCTTTTTCTGCGAGATATGTAATATCCTGACTATATACACATATATTATCTTCAAGCTTTTAGGTAATTTTTCAATAATTATTGTTGATATTTTTTAATATATAGTTTATTTTTATATACGCAATTGAATATTACAGACTCAGCTGTTGTTGAACAAATTCAATATGGACACAGTCTGGCACCTTAGATTAGTCGTTATCGCGTTTTTATGCTAAGCTAAGTGTCCCAAGTTCGATTCCTGGCATGCCCTAAAGATGTATCGTTGGTGAAATGTGGGCTACCCGTTCAAAGTGAGGAATTAACGGCCGGGGGCTGGATGTTGTGTTTGTTAAGGATTTAAGTTAATATATAAGTCGTGAGCTGATTTAATCACTCGGTTCAGGAAGTGCACGTTAAATACCTTAAATACAAGAAAATGAAAAATAGGGACACGTAAATTAAAATATTTTAAACGTACACTGAATTTACATCAATTTGAAACTAAACTTAGTCGAAGTAACATCAAGAAAGTAGACTACCCTATTTATTTTTCATTAACCAATTTTCGTTTTAAAACATACACCCACGTATTTATACACATAATAATAAACTATATAAATAGTTCAGTTAACATTAAATTATTCAAATTACTAATTACACACTGCAGTTGCCGAATGGTCTAAGGCATTGCTCTCGTGTTGGACTGGCCTGCTGATGACAGGGAGATAGGAGTTTGAATCCCGTTTAGATCTACTGAGTGTTTATTTCTCTAAATGCTTTCCCACTCGCAAATCACGCAAAATGTTTTCTTTCACATCCCTAGCCCATCTGATTTATTTTAGATGCATATAATTTGAACAGGTAGTAAAACGTGGAGATAAAAAAATATTAATTATATCACTCATCTTGTTACGTTCTTTACACGTTTCATCTGTCATGTATTTAGCCTTTATGTTTAATTCTTTACTTTATATGTATGTTCTGGTTTGGACAAAACACTTTCTTAAAGAGAAATACAAAATCAGTTAATGATTTTACAACGTTTCTATCCGTGTAAGAAAAACTCCTATGAAAATCAGGAAAACCTATTTATGTTTTTGTGATCAAGTATACAATTCATAAGAAACAAGCTCCTGAAATAAAGTCAATCCACTTTCAACGTTAGATGATAACACATATTTTCGTAATTCAAGAAAACTATTTCTAAACCTATATTCAACATTACTTCTTGTAGGCCTAGTTATATCTAGTAATATTTAAGTTTCAATAGATGAACTGTTAAATCTGATATCAGTCAAATTTTATTCATACCCTTCCTACAAATGATTTTACTTGTAGATTGAACTATTTGTAACTTCTTGGATCAGGTTAAATTATTTTCGTAGTAATGAATAGTTCTTTTAAAATTAAGCGTGCCTTGAAGCTTTTGTCTGAGAACTTTCTATGTTTACTAAACATGCTTTATTAATACTTTATTTTGTATTTTGTTTTGTAGCCAGAACTGCTGCTGAATACATACCCATGATATAACTACGTATTTGGTATTTAAATCCTATTGGTATTGCATGGTGGTTTTGATTATCCTCTAATAAAAAGAGAGACCCGCTTCTGTCTGAGGCGTCTCTCTCACAATATATTAGACGTCTGATGACGGGGAGTTCGGTATCGAATCTCGGTCCGGTGTACTGAGGATGATTTTTACTAAATGATTTTAAACTCTCTCTCTCTCCACGCAAATGCAGATGTACTCCCTCTAAATTCCCCTCCTTAATTCTTAACATATTAGTGTAATTAGAACATATGCATACAACCCGAACAGGTTGTAAGACTTGATGCTATAAAAAGAGATAAAATACCAGTTTAAAAGAGTGGTATTCCGAGCACAGAGTGAATCCTTCATATATAAATATAAGTATTTTTATGATTTTTGGTCAACTGTACTCACTGTTGAAACGGTCATTTTTACCATTTACAATATCTAATGGTTTGTTTGAGCGCTGTAATTTAAATAAAAATAATATTTTGCAATGGTCTTGTTTGTTAACCAAAAACTGGTAGGATAATTTGTATTAAATATATCAACCAAGTCATTAAATAATTTGATCACTTTAGCACTACCATCGAAAAAGTTTACTTTCTCATATAAATACATTCTTGCATGAAAAACTGAATTAGATAATAGCTGATTCACAGATTTTACTTTTAGTCCACTACTACATTTTACATATCAATGAATCTTTACAATTTAGGCACAAATTCAATATATTTTATAGCTCTTTTTATAATTTCTTGTATAGTTTTTTTGACAATAACACCGTCACTTTGAAAAACAAAGTCTTTGTCTATGATGTGATTTATAGCAAGTTTAATTAAATTAGGAATGTCAGTAAATATATACAGACTTTATTGTAATATAGAATTAATTTTCAAATTTCAAATTTTTTTCATATGACTTTATTTTCTTCTTCCATTTAACTTACACTTGCTTCTACTTGAAAACTAAATTCTTAAATTCCAATTATAATTTAATTTAAAATATATTCGGTAATTGGCAGGTAAATAATACACTAGTTGTTTCTTGTTACCTAACAACTTACCTGCCATCCAGACTTGTGTTTAACTATATGGAGAAAGAATTTTTCATTTTTTCTGTCAAAAAAGCTTTGATTAATTATTTTAATTTCATCAAAAGCGAGCACCGTAATTTCGTAAAACTCTTTTAAGTCTTTAACCCTCAAGTGCAGTTTTTGTCAAGTTTCGAGTTTGAGTTCTTCATAAATTAACTACTATATAAGTAGACTCTTTAAAAAGATATCATATAAAGCTTGATATCAATAAATATATCAACACTTGTTTTCACATTGATTTTATCAGTGTTAACAAACTAATTTCTTTTGAAAATCTTCATCAGAATTAAAACGAAAGAACTTGACTTTGTAATGATCTGGCTAATATTATTACACTAAGATACAGTGCAGTACGATATATTTCACCATGCATTCAAGAAATGCACTTTTAAATTGCCAGCGCTAGCTTCCCTACAAGTCCCATGTTGACTTCCAGATGACGTCAAGCAGGTAGGAGTAAAAGGGAGAACATGCGCCAGCCCTTACCTTCTCTTATAACCTACCTACTCTGAACATGTACGTGGAGAAGATATTTAGCTGGAGTTTTCATATGGAAGATAAGATATTGTGAAAGAAATCGTAAACCAAAGGAGGAAGAAAACCCGCAAAGGTACCATTGGATGAGAATAAAGGGAATAACACTTTTTTTTGAGGTGCCGATGAACGAGGAGAATGTGATAACGAACTTACTAAACGTACACAGTATTGGAATCAAAGGAATTTCCAAGATAGTCTCACATATTCTAGCAAAAA
Source organism: Timema podura (assembly GCA_033556935.1). Taxonomy (NCBI): domain Eukaryota; kingdom Metazoa; phylum Arthropoda; class Insecta; order Phasmatodea; family Timematidae; genus Timema; species Timema podura. Next base: position 61,803,793 of record JAVRXN010000010.1, on the reverse strand, counting down.
GAAAAAATACATAGAAAAGGCATTTTAAGCTATCATTTGTACAATATGTAATATTTCGATACAGGCATTTACATGCACTGTAAAAATAATCACAATAACATCTTAATTACTTAAAAAAAACTTATACCTCAAATGGCAAAGCTTAGAGACTTAGAAATTAATAAGGCCTTTGGAGAAAAATCCAATTCATACTTATAGGATAGAGTCATAGTGTAGACCGTCAAGGCAAATGGAGTGTACGCTATAGAGTTATTCTCTCACTATCAAGGTAATACTTCTTTCTGGTTAGGAGGAACTGATTAAAGAACCACGAATAATTTAAGTAAATTCTTCAAATGAATTATTTCACCCTGATTTAAATAGCTTAGCTCTTATATTTCTTGGTTTGTAAACGTGAAATCAACTCCAATAGAATTGAAATATAATCTTAATCACTGTCTTATCTCGGTGGGAGAAGGTCTGATTTCTAATGATTTGTTTTCATCGTCCCTCAAGAAGACTGACATTGGCTTAGTGTTCCTAACATAAAGAACGTGTTAAATAAAGGACTACATAAATTAAAATTGAAACTACCCTTTGATTTGTCTAGTATAATCATGTATCCCTTTCAGTAATATTTATTGTATTTAAGTCATCAACTTGTATATTTATAACCAAGTCTTATATTGGAAAATTGGAATTCATGCGAGTTTTAAATCAGTTTTAAATAATTTTTTTCGTAGAAATTTCTTTCAGCTTTTACAAAAATAATTCTTGCTTCTAAAATAAGAAATATTGCTGTGGAATTTCCTAACATTGTCATTGCTATAAAAACAAGTTTAGCGTGTTTATTTTAAGCTTTTTGAAATTTTATTCATAAGTGTTTAAAGCTTACATAAAAATGTCATAAATTTTGTATAAAATTTGAATATATTATACAATGTCCCCAACAATGTTTATATAGAAAAATTATATGCTATTCAAGAAAGTACAATCGTTTTCTCAACACAATTTAAATGTCAGAAACAGTTCAAAGTTCATTGACCACATAAATGTCATTAAATTAATTACAAGTATACAAGTGTAATAGTTTACTTCGCCTTAAAGTTAAGCTAGTAGCAAGCAAATACCCCACTTGAGATAACAAACGCAAGAGAAAAAGGGGAAGACCACCCCTTAACATTCCCTTCAATCCCCCTATTCTTGTTTTAGGGGTAGCAAACGTCTCATTAGCAGGCAAGGGGCAGGTCAACTAGAGAACAAGATCAGTGGAAGGAGGAGCAAGAAGGATATTTGAATTACTTGGATGGGGTTCGGAGAGGGGAGAAAAATATCTAGTACATGGTTCAAATCAACAACATAATAATTACTTACAGATATGTTTCAACAAAATTAAAATCACTAAACCAATCGACCATTAAATAAAATATTTTTGTTAAATTTTAATAACATCTTTTTGATATACCAATAGAATATTCGGATTGAGCCTTTAAAATGCTCTTTATACTACACTCTTTTAAAAATATATATATATATATATTTTTTTCAAACTTCACGATGCTATATGCGTCCTTATAAAATAGTTTCTAAAATTATTATAGACCAGATTAAATACATATTTTCTTGTGTTTTGGTTAAATATAATATAAAAAAATATAGGCTTAAATCCTCAGTTCAAGCTGCATGTATTTTTGGTTTTAATAAATAATTGCTAAGTTATAAAGCTAAACTTGCAAAGTGTTTCAAATTTTATAAAATAGAACGTTTTTTTTTTATTTGTCAATTTAACGTGCTAAACAGTGTTTATCTCCGCATTACTTCCTAACCAATAATAAGAGAAAAAAAATCCTCATTCTTAGGGTCGTGGAACTACAGTACTCTTGTTTTCTGGATAAGGAAAGGCTAGGTATCAAATCCCAGGTGAGCGTACTAAGGTATTTACTTTTTCAAAGATTATCTACTCTATCTACACGTAAGTTAAAGTACAATTCCAATTCAATTCTACTTCTCTTATTTATGGCCTATAAGAGTAATTATATGCAGATAGTCCCGATGGGTATAGAAACTCTATGCAAATATAATTAATGACAGTACATAGTTCGACTTTAGACCTCAACTCGAGTGCAAACAGTTAAACATCTAGAAAAGTGTAAAAACAAAACCTCTAGATTAATAAACCCAAATCGTTATCGTTTTAAAATTAATATATAATATTGTAAAGATGAGAACTAATCCAAATCGTGATGGCATGGCCTAAGGCATCGATTTCACAGAATATTTAATAACCACCGATGGAAAGTCAGTTAATAGTATCTCTTTCAACACACTGAGAGTATGTTTCAAGCAAATGCTGGTATTATTAATGTTTGCATGTGTAAGGTATTTTAAAGAATTTCGTATCAATTACGAATTTTATTTATTTTGTGAGTCTGGGCTACATCATTAGTAGCATAAATTGTGGAAAGATTAGCCAGAACTAATGAATCATTGCCCAGGGAACGCGCGAATATACTAATAGTACATCTTTTTCATGGACGCTATTTCCATTTCCCGATGATATGAGGGAATGGTGATAGTGAGTATAAAGGTGTGGAATCATTGGAAACACTTTAACTTAATTTAAACCTAATTGACCAAACCCTGGGGATTGTTGGGGTAGTTCTCCTTTTGGGAAAAATACCCACAGTACTAACTGGGAATCTAACCCGGGAGCCCTAGGCTCATAGCCAGGTGGACACCAAAAGACCGGGTATTAAGTACAAAATAAATGTAGTAAACGGAACGTCGCTTTTGGGTATCCCCTTTGCGGATAGCTGTGGATATAAGGGTTGACTCCTGCTCTCCCTATCAACCATCTGGTGTATTTTTAGTACTTGTTGAGACTTGTGTGTAAATCCGGGTTTATATTGGTAAAGTAAATGGGTTGGTTACTTGTACCACTAACGTGCCAGACAGCTAGCTATAAGCTCAGTGTAAGCCGCACAGGAAAGTACTTGTACAAGTACTTGTATCAGCAGTGAGGACAATAAATTGAATAATTTTCCATGCTATTTACTTACACACCTTACTACACCATTTGACAATGTTTCGATAATCCTTATTTTCTTTCTAGCCAAGTACATCTTTTTAAGCCTCTTACGGCCCGTTCAGGTTTTACGCATACCCATTAGTTACGCTAATGTTTTAAGGATGATGAAGGTTGAATTGAGACGAAGTGTACCCACCTTTTCGTAGAGTTATAGTATAAAACCACCCTTAGTCTATCCCACTGGTATTTGAAATCCGATATCCCTGTCATCGGCAGTGTATACTATCGTGAATGTGACGCCTTAGACCATGCGTTCACCGAAGAAGCATTGAGGGAGTTGAACAAAGACCTCTCTGGTGAGGAAGGGAGCTTCCAGATGCATTGGACGTTAAATGAATACTAGCACTATGACGGTAGATGTTACTAATTTTACAAAGTTAGGTATTCCACAAAATAAGAATAGCAATTATTGGCCAAAGGGTTGAGGCAAAGGGGAGGGCACACCATCTCAAGTGTCTATAAATAACCCATTAAATCATTATATTTTTATTATATAATGCAATTTAAGATAGAACACATCATCACCATCATCATCATGAATTTGGATGATGGCCTTGACGCATGGAGGAGTACAGATACTTCATACTCGTATTTCAAAGTTTGTTTGATAGACACCGGTTAAATGTACACCAGTTTTTCGTTTGTTTATTGCTAGAGTGGCAAGGAGACGCCGCCTTTCCTTTTAACACTAGAGGCAGACCTCACCGCCACCGATTTACTGTGTAATTTTACTGAGGATTGTGTCTTCCTGGTTGACACGTCGATGTGTAGATAGTCTTCTCCAACACGATTTATCATGACATATTTTTTGTTTTTCGATAAAACAATTAATGTTCAGTGAATACATTACAGATTTTTCGACCCATTTGAGATCGACACCAGTCTATCAATGAACGTGGGGCTGAACATGCCTCCACCAATCAGCGAGCAGAGAGAGGGTCTGAGAATGCCTCATTGCCGTCGCATCAAATTGTAGCAATTGACGTACTACCAGCTGCCTCTAAGCCCAATCCTACGCCCCCATAAAGAGGATATATATTATTTCTATTAAATGCCAATAAAATTGAGGTTTTGTCAAATATTCTGACTTAAGACACGTAATAAATCGTTGTATTTCCCTATTGAATGAGGAATTAATTTTGTTGTCTTACTTGATCACCAAATTAACTGTAATTCAAAGAGTGCATCACAAGAAATATATTTAAAACTTAATCCAATATGTCAGTGGTTTTGTATTCATATTTGTAGGTGAATTGTATTTCTTTTATAAATATAACTTAAACACAGCTTACGTTCAAGATTTTTATTTGATTTTATCTTTCATTTACCTACTAGATATTCAGACAAATAGCTGTATTCCCCACTAAAATGCAGCTTCAACTCCAGAGTAGACAGAACACATTAAAATAAATCTTAAATATACTAGCGCAATAACAATATAAATTTGAGACCAAGATTTTTGCAAAATAACTTAAGGTGATTTGCCCTTTTCATTTGGCTTGGAAATGCAGAGCCATGGAAACAAAGAGTTTTCTTCAATAATTTTTATTGATTTGCAATTTTATTGGCGGAAACGGTTTGTTCAAGAATAGAACATGTTAATTAAGTTATACTTTTTATATACACACCTCCTCTATAATTTTAACAGTAATCAAATATCGATAAAATTGACATTTTTCAATAGAAAGCAGCTGGCTTCATAACAAAAAATAAGAAAATGTAACAATTAATAAACATAGATACATTAACTTAGAAGGGGTTTCGAAAATATTAACATAAGAATTTCACTCGTTCTTGAAAAAACTGGTATTTCCAAACGTATAATTTTTCCGCAAAACCTGTCTGGTAGCTAGCGCCATCTACGGTTTCCGTGATCGATCTGTTCTTGTTGGTGTGGAAGGACACTTTGTGTGGTTGTGAGGCCACACCATGCCTTTCACCCTCCCACCCACCATCCTACAAAATAGGTTTTAGAATTTACTCTACAGGGCCAAGGGCCTTAAGAATGCCTAAAGATGTGCACCTAAATATTTTTTTTCTACATCCTTCTAACATTATTGAGACCCCAAAGCCTTTGGTCACTTATCTGATGGTGTGGGTTACATCAGAATCCATAAATTTGAATATTTGCAATATCATCAGAGAAAACATGAATATGAATTATATATAATACTTTTGTAAAACTGACAGCTTAGACTGCATTTACACCACTTCATTTAACTCTATAGCTAAAAAAACTTACTTTTGGCATTTATTTACGTGCCTGAGGGAATATTTGTATGTTCATCCGCGTATTTATTATCTTTACCATCTAACTACATTGTAAGTTTGATGCCTTAAATCACGTGATGAGATATGAGGATTCGTCCAAAATTAGAAAACAAAGGAAGGGAATAGCTTGGTTTATGTACTCAAGCTTGAGAATGAGATACAGAAACTTTTTCAACCCAAATACTTAGCCTTAAAACTAAGACTTTATGATTACTTTCATGGGTATCTCTAAAACCAAGAAAAATAGTAGGCTTAAACTTGCAATAGACCTGCGACCTCAAGAAAAACAAAGGGTGTGCTTCCTTTATGGGTCTTTTTTTAAACTCTTATACTGTATATAATAATTAGGGTACAGGCCCCTAAGTTCCAGTAATGTCATCCACGCCAACTGCCTCCACTGGTGATTTGTTTTTCCGTGTGACCCCATAGTGTATTCCTGAGATAATTGAACCTACAGTACCTAGGTGACTTAATCGTGTTTAATCCTGTCAATTTTGTATCATTGACCCTATGTTTAAATTCTGTGTCTCATGAGGTTGTCACCCTGTCTATCTTAATGACGTCACCCACGACCGTTGGCGTTGTGTTTTGTCTTTGACGAAATTGTGTGTTCCTAGGTTCAATAACCCTACAGTTTTCTCTGTGACTTAATCGTGTGCAATCCTGTTATTTTGTGTCATTGAACCAATGTTTACATCATATCCATTGTACCCCATCTATTTGACAAGACGCCCATTTCACCCATTTTATTTTAGTTCTAATATTTACCCATTTACCCCATTTGAATTGATGTATATTTATTTGATTCAATTTTTTTTTATTTGAGCCTCTTGGTTCGAATATTGACCAATTTTATTTTTTACTCATTTAAGTTAATAATTATTTGTTTCAAGTTTTTTAAGCCTTTGGAGAGCGTGGCCGGGTTCCTCTCTCAACAGAGGTTTAACATGTCATAAACTGATCACTACATGAAGACTCGGTCATTTTCCCTACCCAGAACATAGCATCCTGGTGACGTCAGAAGGACCCGGTGTCATAAAGTATGTACGACCAGTAGATTGGGCACGGGCACAGACAAGGAAGCAGTCTTGTCTGTGGGCACGGGTCATGTCTCATACCTGGCGCCAGACTGATGGCAGAACATTTTAATACAAGAATAGGCCAAGAGTGATGTAACAGCCCTCTAAATTAAACTAATTTCAAAATAATTTTTTTAATTGAATTAATTTTTTTTATTAAAATCCATTTAATTTTTTTTAATACATAACTTTTTTATATTGAACCAGTACTTATTTTTATTTATCAAGTATTCAATTCAAACTTTTGTAAATGAATATTTAGAATAAATTCATGTTTATTTTATTTGTGGAAGTAATATTTTTCATAAATAAGAATTACAGAGAAAATAATCATTTTTAAATATAGGCCTTAATTGACCCAAAAAAAAGCTTTTTGAATGCATGCCAATATTTTGTGCATCCAAATAACCATTTTAATCCCTCTTGTGTGTTTTAGAATTAATTATATCTTTTCTACAATTTTTAATGAGATCATACCATTATTTACAACTACGACCAGTTTTATGGAATGAAATAAGTTTTTAAACTGGGTCTGCCCAGTTGTTGTACTTCTGATTTGCCTCCCCTTTTTTCCATCTTGTACATCATGAGGAAATCGGAGACAGGACTGTCCATACGCGCACTCGGTTTGTAGAAAGTTTTGGAATTAACTATGAGTATTATATATATTATATTGCACGCGTCTACTACCGTTCGGTTATACGCAACTAGTGATAACTTGAGTGCGCTATACAAGGTTAGGTGCTCGGTGCAACCACACAGTTCACACACCACAAAGGCCATCACTGCTTTTATAATAGTTTATCACCAAATGAGAGTTTTAAACAATATGCACAAGTTGAAAATTATATGCAACCTAAGTGTTAAACGGTTGTTATTTTTGAGATAAAATAGGGCGTAAGTTGCTTTTTGTGATAATTCTAAGTTGTTTGGAAAAAATATATCGCCAGTTATTTTACTCAAGGAAATTTGTTCAATGTGGTTTCTGTCCAATATGAGTAAAAGCTCTACGAGAAAGATTGGACGGGGATTATTGAATAAATCAATTCATAAATTTTTTTTCGAATTACATTCACCAAGTTAACAACACTATGGGCTAGGACTAAGTTGGTAAAAAGCCTTCATTGATATGTTCCGTGAATTAATAAATTAATTGTGTTTGCAAAGAACACTTTAAATATAGAGATAATAATGATATACATGTTGTAGATAAGATACTCATGGAAAAAGTGTGGCAAGAAGCTAAGTCAAAATATAGATCATTTTGAGAAACAGCGTCTGCGTTAGTTGTAACAATATTAATGAAATTCAAAGTCAAGATGGGTAACGATATTTTGAATACGAAAGAGAAATAAAATCCCACTGAATCTGCAGGCCATGCCTAAACCTCTTCAAAACGGAGAGGTATGAAGAGGGTCTATCTTTTACTTATCCCAATTCTAGCCGGTTTATCCTATTTAGGTGGTTTGGCGACCAGGACTGTGGGCACTTTGAAAACTTTAAATCAGTGGTTATCAAATCTAAGGTCGTGACCAAATAAAGGTCGTAAGGATTTTTTTAGCAACTTGTCTGATTATCTTTTCAGGTTATCCGCTCGCAAGTGTGTTACTAAAGTTAAGGCTACACGGAGCCAACCCACGCCCCACTACACTGAATTTCCTAATAAGTAGCTACACGAGAATAGTGTAATGGGAAATTTGTATGTGTTCATATCCCTCTGCACTACTGCCATCACAAGTCCTGTTATGTAATTCATGAAAGAATAATGTTCAAAGTGTTCGAGCTCGAGATTAACTTGATTTTGAATAATTTCTCTACCTTATTGAGTCGTTAAATCAATTATCAAACATAGCAAATAAAATTTAACCAAAACAAGCCCAATAAAACCCCTCTATAATAGCAATAAATCCCAACTGGGTTAGGCTTTTTAAAAATTACCCTGTTTTTTTTTTCAATTCTGGTATACATGTACGTACCAACGTGCATTGCTTGGTGGTTGGCATAAAAAAATTGGAAGCTACCGAAGATCTCCGGAGACGCCCGAATTGTCATGCGTACTCAGGTGTTGGTAGCAACATGATCCACACCGCACTGCAACGCACTGTAAAAGTGCAGATGAATGGTCTCTAGAGGATTAGTCCGCGCCGGTGTTGTGCGGTACAGATGTGGTTTCATGTAGCCACTTGCATTTAAAATCATGTATAGCATTCATCCTGAATTTTACCGTGTGGTGCGGTGCAGTGCGGCTCCATGTAGCCTTATATTGAGAGTCACGGAAGGTCTCAAGAAAAATTTTATTTGTTAAAAATTATGGAATATTGCAATTACAAATTATTGTGAAATACAGGCATTTTGATAAATACCTGAAATCTGACAAAAGAAAAAGGGTACGATAATAGGATTCACAATAATTACTTGACACACGTTCGAGTCAGTCTCGTCCAATAATTCAATAAGGTGTGTTGGCCGCAGATTATAAACTAGTTATTCTGTCTCCATCCCTTTCAATAAAACATTGTATTTCATGTTTTATCTCTTCACATTACAGAAAGTGACTAGAAATAAAATGGCAAGACTCAAACTCAAATATCCCTTTCATGACTGTGAGGGCAGTGCATAGCTCTTTTCCAGGAATATGGGGAGCCAAGTAGGACCACGTACTTATTGTTCAGTGTCAATGTTGACACATCTAAAATTTCTAAGGTTTATTAGAAAGTAAGTCATTAATAAACTGAAATAAAGTAGTCTATGTATGGTGAACATATGAAGTAGGTATTTTAGATTTTACTCAGTTGTTAAACCAATTTAGAAGCCGTATAGAAATTAAAGTATTTTATTGTAGAAAACATCTAACTAATATATTCTGTTTAGGCCCAGTAGACTTTTATGTTAGTGAACGAAGAATTTTTTTTTTTCGGTGGTGTCTGTGTTTCATGATTATTCAAGTTTGAGGTAGTAGTTTCGAAGAGAGATATATTGACTGTAAAATTGTGCTTTATATTTTGTCTGATTAAAATATATATTTAAATTAATTGTTTTAAAATGATTTTAATTAATTCAATGAAGTTTATTTAATAAACATTATCTAGGAAATTAAAAGGCGATTGAAAATATACCATAGCTTTATTACGAATGTACTGTACATATCTGACAGCTATAAAAAGCTACTATATCTAATTTCACGTATTCATAGGTCAATTCTTGTAATCTGCAGTGGTCACTTTTTATAGATCTTATCAATACTAATATTAAATATTAATAATAATACAATTAATACTAGTATATTAAATTGATATCAATAGCTACTTCAATAGTAATATATATATATAATATATATATATTAAAAAACCAGGGTGGGTCACAAATCACCCTACGTAGAAAATTGGCCACAAAAGTGTGGCAAATTTGAGGAAGTCACAATAAATATACTTTTTCCTGACGGAGTGTGTTGGTCGCAACTTGATATCTCCTGCATATAATTGGAAGCATTCCGCTTTTGAATGAGCTATTTGCCTTCAGACAAAAAGATAGTAAAATTTCACATTAAACTGTCCCACATATTAAAATTGAACAATTTTCATCATTTGCATTTCTAAGAAAGGTGTAACTGAGTGGTCACTGTATACATGTCTTGAATAAACTTAGTTCAAATTGTTATTGCGGGGAGGATCTCCACGCAATACCTAAATAGGCCTTGAAACTCGATAAATTAAACCATTTTTTAAAACGAATGGTATTAAACCCAAGATTTACCACTATCGTTAATCTCAAAAAAAGTGCTATTATGTGTGACAATGAGATCGATTTTACTAAATAGGATATTTACCTATTTTCTGGAATTGAAAAAGTTAATTTGGAAAATAAAAAGTTAAATTTATTTCCAACATAGGTCAACACTCTAACAGTCAATGAGGTAAGAATCAATTACACTATTTCTAATGTATCTTACATTACTGGGAACATAACAATAAATAGTTAGGGAGGTACATGAAAATTATATTTTTAACTCCCGCCCCTCCCTCTTCCTCTAAGCCACTTACCTCACCCCTTTCCGTGTCATTGACCTACCGTTATGAGAAAATTTACTTTTTTTTAGACTTAATCGTGATCCTTTTCAACCCACCCAGTCATTACATTTGATTTTTTGCCCCATTTGAATTTTATTTTTAACCCAGTTGATTTTTTTAGTTTTTGCCACATTTGAATATTTTTATAGTGAGTGTGTCCTCATTGGTTAGAATTCTTGGGTGGACAATGGTGTATTTTGGGGGGATTTCTTTCAAATCCAACGTTGTCCTATTTGATTTTTTTATTTCATCAGTTCAGACCTATTTAAGAATAAAAATGAGGAAACAGAGGACGAATATAGGGAGAAGAATAAAAGAGCGAAGCAAGTATTACGGGAAGCCAGGAAGGATTGGATGCAAAAATGGACATAAAAAATGGAATGGGACGTGGAAGCAAGTAAGAAGGTGTTATATAGCCAGGTAAGAAAGTGGAGGAGAGAGAAAAGACAAGGAGTTAGAATGATGGATGATGAAGGAAGAACGTAGCAAAAAGGTGAAGCGAATTGAGCAAAGAGTTGCGTGTTCAACTGAAAAGGGGGAACTTCTCATTATTTTCAATCTCAAGGGCTGACAACCCAATATGTTAGCTTAATTAAGTTATTTACCTAGATGAATAAGGAAACGTACCCACATTTGCGAGTAAGAGAGTGGAATAGATAGAGATTAGAGGAGGTATCTCACATGCACTAGGTAAATCAATAACTGCAAATGATTGACCTAAATTTTTACCGTTTAAAAATTATATATATAATATGTGGGCGTGTTTATTTTTAAAAACAATTTAGGAACACTATTGCATATCTATAAGCATTTGTTTAGCTTTGCTTTAAAACCAAATTTGTCTGATCATTGCTTATCATTTATCTCATAACATGGTACCACTTCAAGTCCAAACATGAGACGTGTACCCTACCCATACCTACCAAAGGACTGAAAATATAGGTGGAACATACTCTTGCTGAAGGGCCCTTGATTGCAACTATATTATTTTTTGACGTCAATTTGAATATATTTTTGGCGAACCCGGGATATATTTTAAATCTGGGACGGCCAGGAATGGAGTAGTACACCTTTATTTGTCAGTAAAATCTTATTTCTGGCAGCTGTGGACAGAGTCCATAACCCAGTATTGAAAAGATAACTTTGCGGTTTGAGGATAGACTACTTTTATGAGTAAAAATATGATGAAGAATCCAATTTTACAAACTTACTAATTCCAGAAAACTAGGTTATGAACACCTTTCGGTATGCTATGCTAACCTTTTGCTAAATCATACAAACTTCTTTTAAAGAATATTGTTCATTTGGTAGCATACTTACCCATTTGTTTTGTTACGGTCACTTATTTTACAGTTAAATGATTTTACACAAAGAAGTTTTGTTTTTTGTTTATAAGTCTAGCATAAAATCCTTATCAAATCTGCTGTTGCGATTGTTAGTACTCAAACGGAAATTCTAACAAGAATGACTAAAGTAAAGGGCACTCACTTCCCCCTCAATTATTTTTGGAACAACGTCATCTCCCAATTAGAAATATACAATATTTACTTCAATGATGGAATAGGAGTGATTAAGCTATAGGTATAAAGAAATGTACCAGAATTTTCCCGTGTTGTAAGTGGGAAACAACGTATCAGAGCTTTGGTGTACGCGTAGTCTAAGCTGTCACTCCCACAATAGACTTGACTCGCAAATTATAGGGAGATTGGGGCTTAAATCCAAGTCGGGTGTACTAAGGTTGATTCGCTAATAAAATGAGGTACACTTCCTTTAAATTCAACCTTATTTATCCCTAGCAAACTAACGTAATTAGTACTCATACGCATAGCCAGGACAGGTAGTAAGATGCGGCACTAAAAAAAGTATCCTGCATGTACTCCAAATTAAGGAATATTTCATGTTTTCAGAAATACAAAACTTTTGTGTCCTATGTAACATTTAGTGTCCTTTTAAGTTTAAACTATAGAACATTAAGTGTCATATACGTGGATCTTTGGTTTCTTCAAAAATATTAAACATTTAATATTATGTAAATTATGGCGTATATGTATTAGATATGTATATAGAGCAGTTTGTGTCATCTAAAAATTGAAACTTTATCTGTTATCTAAAAAAAATTTAACATTTAATCTGATCCAAAAATATAAATAAATTTGTCATATGAGCAATACAACTTTTGATTCCTCATAAATATGGAACATTTGTTGTCCTCTATGGAACCTTTTTATCACCTAAAATATGGAATATTTTTCGTCCTGTAAACTATCGAGTAGTATTGTGTTGATTAAAATACGGAGCATTTTGTGTCATCTAAAATATGAAATATTTTGTGTAAGCTAAGAAATAAAAAATGAATTATGCCATTTAAAAATATTCTAAATTTTTTCCCAGCGCAATATTTGGCTATCCTTTTTTTTATTGGTCATGTTGTATAAGGCTACTCGCATATTGGAACCGACTACGTGCGACTAGAGTTCATACGTAATCGCACGAAGTCACACGAGCAATCCAAACATGAGACAATGGATGAGAATCCTCACACTGGAGGTGACTCAGTCATCTGACTACGCGCGTATTGTTCTGACCTGCAATAGGTTCCCAACAAGTTGGAATTTTTTATTGAAGACGTATGACTTGAATAGTAATTTCACCTGTGTTTTGATTTTTAAAATGTCCAAAATGTAGACCGGAACATTGATGTCTAGTTTTAGAGAGGAAGTGCCTTAGGGATAGAAAAAGAAGACCCCTACCATTCGAGGGACGTCCAGAGATATGGGTGGTATATTTGTTTGACCCACTCATTCCTCCTTCGACGCCTTCTTCATTGCCAGATCAATAAATTATTTTCATGGAGGTACAATTAATATTTCAGTTACCCGCCTCTGTGGCGTAGTTGGCTAACGCGCCAGTCGTGTTGAGCCAGACCGCCGAGGACGGGGAGATCGAGGTTCGAATCTCGGTCGGGTGAACTGGGGGTGGTTTTTCCTAAATGGTTTTCCACTCCCTTCCACGCAAATGCGGGTTCACTTCCTCTAAATTCAACCTTCCCAATTCCTAATCAATTAGTGTAATTAGTACTTAAGCGTATAACCCGAACGGGTAGTAAGACGCGGTGCTAAATAAATAAATAAATAAATATTTCAGTTTTCAATTTTCACTGTATTTAGAAAAAACCTCAAAATAATTCACCACTCAACGACTATTAGGAGCTACAAGGACAGATCGCATCTGAAGATATCTGTCTCAATGTGTGAAATCCAGTCATACGACCAAGTCGCGTGTAGTCGGGCATTTGTTGTAGTCGTAAGTAGTTGAGTCTGGGATCAGCCAGTTTGACAAGCGTGCATGAGAGTGCGTGAGAGAAAGAGCTAACGATTGAACCACTGCCTGGCCAAACTGGTGAGGGAGCGAACGCGTGATTAGCAGCTAGCTCTCGATAGTTGTTGACAAGGAGTCAAAGTTTCGAATCTTGGCTCAGTGAACTGGGGAAGGTTTTGGACAAGTGATTTTTTTTTGTGGCTTTTCCATCCGCCCTCCATGCCAATGGTGATTATTATTTGTAAAGGCCTATTTTGATTATAATAATGAAGGAATTTAACATATCAATTTTACATATATATAAAACTACATGTAGTTTATGGTCTTTCCAATTAAATTAGGATGTTAGTAGCAAGTGTGCTAAACCTAACAATAGTTATAAAAAATCAAATATCATGTCATATTGAAAAGTTTTCCTAGCATTCAATGGACTAACATATAATAATATTGCCCAGCGGATGTGAATTAAACTGTTCCGGCTCAAGCGCACGCACTTGTAAAATAGAACCAAATATATCTTTCAAGCACGTCGCTAGGGTCGCTCACTCACGCGCTCCAGTCTGGCCACCTCACATTAGAACCAATGTGTTCCATTTTATTTTTTAGTCGCTCACTCGATTGCCCTGTTTGGCCGAACACTAAGACTTGAATAACTATGGAACATTTTGTATCCTATAGCTAGAGCCTTGTAAAAATGGTGAGACGCGATAATTTGAAAAGTGCCACATAAAGATGAAATCAAGTAATTTTTTCATTTGATAGGTTTTAGATATGACTTACAATGTTTATTAAAAACGAAATATAAAGGAATTGTTTTGTTACAAAAAATTCTCCTATTAAACTAAATAACATCATTTAAAAAAAAAATCTTTAAATAAACACAAAATCAAGAAGAAATTAAGCAGAAATTTTGAACATGATGTAATTTGATTAGTATTTTGTGGTAGTGTAAGCTAACTTTATGATACAAAATTGTGAAATACGCAGACAAACTTGACAAAGAATTATAAAGCAAATATATAAGGTTTCAATAATACATTTTAATTTTGTCTATACTATCTCAATATGTAAATAATACTTAAAAACCTTAGATAGCATGTAATTTTGAATAAAACTGAAATAACACCGAAAATTGAGATTTAAAAACAAAATTTAACCAAGAAAATACATTTTTACGGGGCTCTACCTATAAAAATTTTTTTTTGAGCTGAGACTGTCAATAGCAAAATGATAAATCTTTAAAGATATTAGTAATGAGATAAACTTAATGTAATAATAATTATCAAACTTATTTATATTTTACGTTAGTTGGCGAAGGTATTAACGCGATTGTGACTGGGTTCCCGTTATCATAAAGAAGTGTCTGGGGGTTGGTTCGTGTGTGCAACTTTAGCTAGTTTGTTTACCAGTACCTCAATTTTATGCTTTGTGGTGGGGATGGTGCAAAAAGGGCTCCAGAGGATGACACCTTAGACAATTGTTACTGCCCAATTTCATAGGTCGAAATGTATTAGGTATACTTTTTATTCAAGTGATTTTATTTATCCCTTTAGATATATATTTTCATTAATGTAGCAGAATTGTTTTAAATGTTGGTTTTTTATATGAAAATTGGACTGTACTTGTAAAACAAAGAATAGTTGATTAAGTGTCAGTTAAGCCGGTCAGTAAAGTAATATTTTGATTTATCTATTAAAGAGAAATAATATGGTATCTTTGAAAAATAGGTGCAGACATTAATGATGAACCTGAATTTTTTTATTGGCCCCATAACCCAAACACCATACCTTCTATCCTGGGCATCTTTTTTGATTTTTATCGAGGCCCTCATATTAAGAATAGTTTAGTAATTGGTATTTTTCGAGAATTGATTTAATAAATTTCGTAGTATAAAAAAGATTATTTGAATCTAGATAACTCTCCATAATAGTTCAATAAAGATTGTTTGGAGTTTGATTACTGATTACTTATGTTTGAAAATTTGCTCTCAAACTATACTAGATTATTTGAAAAAGTAAATCCGATTGTGTCAAACCGTTCATTCTGTACGGACCACCCGGTACATCAACATGGATCATAGTTTGAAAACCACAGCCTTAGACCATATGACCCCGTGTGTGAGTGGTATATATATTTCGAAACAACTTTCCTAATCCTTTACATGTGTGTATATAATTACAAGAGGTTTTTATCCCAACATATAAGAGAAATTAAGTTTAAATAGGCTAGGCCTGTTGTAATTATTTCAATTTTGATGAAGTTCACCTCCCTCCCCCTCCTTAAGTGAGGAGAGAGATGTTTGGGGAAATTTGATCACATATTAGTGGAGGTAGAACTAGTCCTAGTCGTCATAGAACCAGGTCACGCAGTCCCCAAGGTGTCAGACTCTCTTAAGATACTATTTTAACTTCAGCGGTGGTGGGTAGGGATGAGTGTGCTTACTAAAAGTAAAATATTATAGCATCACAAAGAAAGATAATCACGTTTTAGTAGAATATATTATGGTTCAGGCTAGGAACTCATGATAAGAAGTGCTTCCGTGCAACTCATTTGATAACTGATAAATCCCCACTTGAAATACTCGTGCGTAGTGTGAATAGTTATATTTATGTGGAAGCTTCCCGTTTGTAAGCGCTGACCTGACAGTTTTTGATTTATATATCATATCAGGTCTTTGTATTATAATCTAGTATAATTTAATATAAATACTTTTAAAATAATAATATCAAGTTTGAAAAGAGCAGAGTTATAACTATATACGAAATCATTGTATAAAAACTAGTAAAAAATTCATTTTCTTAAGCATTCTAAATACGAATTAAATAATTATTTCTACTCTATGATAAAATTTATTTCCTACCATACGGTTCCTATACACTATTTATGTTCATCAAGCAGTTGACACAAAAATATGCCATTTTATTGAAATATATTATCACACGTAGTAATAATAAAGACTATTCAACGATCTGTTAATTAAAATTCAGATATTCAAGACGTGGGGTACTTACAAATAGCCTATAATATGGGTTCCCTATATATGTTTTAATTAACAATAATTTTAAATCTTGTATTTGTTATTTGCTGGCAATATTTGAATAGTTGAAAATGTGTTAAAAAAATATGAGAAATTAAATTGTCATGAATTTTATATTTAATAGGGGGAGAGGTCCAGCTTTAAATCCTGGATGTGTGTTCTGAAACGGTTCTTCCAACTTTCAACATTTCTTTAAAAAATCAAATTTTTTCATTCCTTCGCCATTTTTTAAGTAAAAGTAGATATTCCTAACTAATAGAAGACACTGAGTAAAAACAACTTATAAAGTGGTGATTACCATTTATTTTATTCATCTTAGAGCCCCTGGCTAGAATTTTGTTTGGGTGCTGGCCCTCGTAACAACAGTTTGGATGCGGAGTTTATGGTAGTCTCCAAAACTAAAGAAAGATTATTTCTGCTCAAACATGTGACTGTAAATAAAACGTGACCCTACCAAAAAATGGACACGTAACCGAGCAAATGAACCATATCCCTAAAACGGAGGGTGCCTTATATAGCAAAAAGGTAGCATAGTATAACAAAAGTTGTACATTAACTTATTCGTAAGTTTGTAAAGTCAAAATCTTCATAGTACTATAACTCGTGTAAGTCAGGTATCATCAAACCACAGTTTTGTCCTTTCGCCACTGGGTTACGGCTTGTGTATACAGTAGCCAGAGAACAGTAATTTACTGACAAATAAAGTGTATCACACTGTTGATAGAGGCCCCTGATTAAGAATTTTATTCAATTTTATTCAAGTTGACGACAATAAATGTATGCACAATCAAGGGCCCTCTAGCAAGAGTATGTTACATTACTATTTTTCAGTCCTTTGGTAGATATGAACAATTTCGCACATGTCTGATACTATTGCTTGAAGCTGTACCATGGTATGAGACCATCCAGAAACAACTAGCAGAAAAGCTTTATCCTAAGTGCAATGACAAACAAATGTTTTAGCTATCCAATGGTTCGCTTTATTTTTTTATAAACACATCTATTCAACATATATTTAATCTATCATCGGGAAAAATTGAGTTCTGTTATTTGCTGTTATTGGTTTCTCACCCGTACTTGAGGAACAACGCATCTAAACGTTACATGTTCCATTCTCTTCTTCACAAATGTTGGTACTTTTCCTTATTCATCCAAGGTAATAATTTAATTCAGATAGCATCATATGTTGTCAGCATTTTTTATAGAAATTGTGGAAGGTCTCTCTTTTTGGTTCAACACGCACCCCTCTTGGTCGATTCTGTTCCTCTTTTGATAGATACGTGCCTTTTTTGATAAAATCTGTTCCCCTTTTGGTTTAACACACATTCCTTTTGCTCAGGTCACATCCTCCTTTTAGTTGAGCACGTACGCATTTTGCTGGGTTTCATTGGTCAAACGTGCACCCCTTTTTGCTCAGTTCTGTTGCTCTTTTCGTTGACCCTGCACTCTGATGCGTAATTTTAATCCCATTTTGTTCTAATATGCATCCCTTATGCTTATCTTGTTCCCCTTTTAGTTACGGATTCCAATCAGTGCAAAAAGTGATATATTTACTATGCGTTCTTTCTCACTCAGTAAAGCTTTTCTCGCAATGCCTCTGATAGCCACCTTCACCTATTACATCATTAAATTAATATCCGAAGAATAATTCCCCATGTCAAAGTCAACGACTAAAATCAATTATAACTACTTAATCTGGTGAAAAAAACACCATCCTGCAAATTTATTTCCGTATATGAGAACTTAATGACTATACCAACCTTATCCAAACCTAGTCACGAATGGAGTGTTAGAGACGTCTCTCATTTATAGAGGCCTTGGGTACGTCATATTGGCTTTTCAAATGGGAGTAGGGAGGGGCTAATTCTCTAGATCAGGCCTTATCTTACCTCTGCTCTTCTGGCTTATGGAGGAATTAATTTCTGAGCTGTGGACACCACTAAGGCGAATTCCATTATGATCAGATACAAATAAACAAAAAGAATCACCAGATTTAAGATGATATGTGAGAATTGTGATGGTGGAAAACAGAGGAGACCTACAGTTTAACGTGGGCTCCGAACCACGATGGGGGCCTGGCATTCCACACATTTACAAAGCGTTAAAGCACGAACTTCTCCAGAGATGAGGAAGCGTTTCTTATCAAAATAATCAGAACGAGTAAGTTAAGTCTGGTGTAATAAATATTGTATGAAAATTTTTGTCTTACGGCCAAAATGCCATCAAGAACTTTAGCTTTTTGTCATATTAATCCCGATAGAATGGTAGAATATTATCAACTATCAAATAAAGTATTAAATGAAGGTATTCAACCTCAATGATTTATTTTAATTTGATATTTGTAGGTGAGCAGAAATAAATGTTTAAGTTGAGGGGGGGGGGTATTAATTTAAAGAAAATAGTGTGTGTATACTCTCAATTACATTTTATTTTACTACACCCACGCAAATGGTCATAAATAACAAACGAAGAAAGGGCAACTTGTCAATTGCTGACTAGAAAATAATATATTTTAAAATGACATCTATGAAGCACACCATATATTGGATTAAAAAATATAATAATCTCCCACCTCGGAGACTCACCATTAATAGACGTCAAGAAATTAAACAAAGTACGCTGGATAAAACACATGTTGTGTGAAGAGTATGTTTTCAATATCATGGAAGATTTTGGGGAGCTAGCGTAAAAAACTAGTGAGAAGCACCCGAGTAGCAGATACATGTATTAGTCACACCCCGACCCACCAAATGTATACACCAAAAAATGTACAATTGTTGTCCAAATATTTCGAAAATAACTAAGGCTATCGTCAGGTCTGGGAAAGTATTTTTTCTTCAACGACTGAATAAATAATAACTAGTACTTTTATCCAAACATTTAACTTTTGCCGCCAATCAAATCATATGTGTTTACGAGTCTCTCGCTAATGAGTTTCAAGATGACCAAGATATAATTGTCTGTTTTCCTTTAATATATTGTACTCTCCAGTCTTTCGAACAAGATTTTTCAAGAGCCTATTATTTCTTCCATTTAAAGCGGGATTGCATCAAACCTCATATAACTCGCCTATGTAATCTCAAACATAAATTATGTCTGTCACGGTGGATTTTCAAGGTCTCCGTATTTCTTGGGGAACATTTTTATTAAAAATACTTTGCGTCCTTTCTTTGGACTAAAAGCTCAATTTTAAAAGAAATAATGAAATAGACTGATACATTTAAAATCACGCCAGATAATTTAGTGTTTGCATACTATATCGTTTAGACCATTGGAGAAACCAAACAAAATTTTTGAACAAAACTCATCAAACTTATGGCAATTAGCATAGAGAGCATTGGATTTTAAAAATATTATATTAAAATAAAAAGTCCACTCATACATGTCATGATCATGAAAGTATACGTCAAAGTTATATTTACAACTACTTTAGTTATAATATGTAGCTTTTAGCTATATTAACATGTTCTATGTTTACAATTACTTTATTTATTGTTATTATATATTAATCTTTTCTATCCAATTTCTTAATAGGCTATTTTAAAATCTAGCTTGAAATTTGATGTATAAATATTATAGTTTAACACTTGTTAATAGGGTGTCAAATTGAAAATATTTAAACCTCACACATCTTACTGATTTAAGAATTGATTTTGTAGAACCAGTTTAGCGTGTAACAAATATTATAAATACTTACTTTAGTATTAATAAACTTAGTTTTGTTAAACTACCCCAGCAAATATTTAACTTAAACATTATGTTTTCCTTATTTCCTTTTTGTCTACCAACTAATATATTATTATAATGCATCCTACCGGTATCAAACCCCAACATTACCGTCTTCGGCAGTTTAGTCTAACAGAAGAGTGAAGCGTTAGATCATGCGGTCACCGAGGAAAGTATTTTTTACTATTTATTATGATCAAAATAAACTCATAAGAAATGTCAATTCTTTTATTGCATATTATAAATAAAAGTAAAAATATTTTTATTTATAAACACTTTGTTATTTTTATAATATGTATAAATTAAGGCTGGCTAAAGTAATTATTCCGTTTAGAATGAATTTGTTTAGTAAACATGAATTTTGATTCAAATATTTTAGAATTGACATTTGATCAAATCTTCTAGATAAAATATAATAGTACCTCCTTAAAATAAGTTTGACTTATTTAAATACCGTGATTGATAAATCATTACATACAAGTAATAAAAACATGACAGTTCACTTTAACAATGTAAAATAATTATATTCTGGAAAATCTTTTTTAATTCTCATATATAGGCTTGTTCCTCTAGACTTAGATAATGTTAAGCATACCGAACAACGAGAATGATGTCAAAAAGTTGTTTGTGTCAACTCTTGACATATTATAGATGATTACGATCCCGATTGTTACTACTGATGGTGATATATTTATCCTATGAGTCCATCTAATGTATGTTTTCTCCTTCCTATTCTTTTCTTTTTCACTCATCCACCCTTCTTTCTTCGCGTTTCTCTATCCCTCTCTCCGACTCACTTTTGTTAAGTCCTTGATGCCATTAAATACATCGGTCAAGCCCTGGTGGTGAACTCACTAGAAGAAAAGCCTCAATTGTTTCTTCCTTGATTAATTCGTTTGGGCAGCGCACAAACTCTGTCTTCCTTGATGGCTCAAAATACCTTCCTCACAATAAAACAGAAGGGAACTTTTTGCTAAAAGGACTTATGATCACTAATATTTTTTGGAATAGCAATCAAATGTTTGCTAAATATATTATTATCTTTAACATATCCGCTTTATTAGGATAACTATTAAAATTCGTATTAATTATAATTTCTTTATCTTGATTTTAAGGTTTTAATTTAATTTAGAATATAAATTAAGACGTTCTTTTATCTGAAATAAAGAAAACGTTCTATAGTCCTTAAAATAGCCCTTTTTTGCACGTAACCCAGAATGGACCAAGCAGAAGCCAAGTGAAGGCAATGTTGAAGCTGTCACTGTATAAGGGATCTTAGTGATCCGTGCTTCATCCATTACTCTTGATGATGCCCTGTTGTTTGGGCCATCACGGATATTGCTCAAGGATCAGTGTCGCACGGGTTGGCTTGACCTTTGTAAAGACACACACAGACCACAGACTAGTCTAATGGACACAGGAATTATTTGGAGTCATGAGGTACGTTTCAAGTCGAATCCAATAATTAGGCTATATTCTCTGTCATTCATATACTCGTAATCAATAATTCGGAAGGAAATTTGATAATTAAAAATGGGTAACTTCCACGATAGCAAATATTTTTATACAAATTGAGTTTGGTTTGATAAAGTAAAAATGTTATTTCAACTAAGGTAAAAAGGTTAACTATTTCTAATAATTTTAAAGTATTAAACTTATGGAAGTAAGTGTAAAAGTTTTTAAAATTAGAATAAATTTAACTATACATACTTTGTACAAATAAATTAAATTTAATCATGCATTCTTTTTACTTAAAGGTTTTTATTAGTGAATATAATAATATGCTTGTCTCCCCCGTATGCAAATATTTGTGTCTACTAAATAAAGTTAATATTATTGTGATTGATTGATTTAATTCTCTTACCAGGAAATAGATAACATATATATTTTTTTTAATATAATAAATTATATCGTTGAGACAATTTCACATTATAGATTTATTTAGAATACTTTACTTAATAATTGTTAAACTACACTGCAATTTGAAATTAAATTAATCATTAGTAAACTATTTTAATTCTTAGTTGTCATAATGATCAAATATAATTGTTAAATTATTTGCAAATTAAAATTAAATTAATAATTATTAAATCATTATAATTCTTAACTGTCATAAGGATCAAATATGAACAACTACTTGTCAAATGTAATCTAACAGAAGCTGCTTGGTAAAAATACCACATCTTGATGATTTTATAAAATCTAATAGAAACATGAATTAAAAATATTCAAGATTAGCACTTTATTAATTAATTTAAGGATTGATCCAATTTGGTATATGTACAATATTATGGGAATACATTTACGATTTAATAATAATTAATTATTTACTTGGGTTTTTTAACATGTGATTGTGATAATATGTACCCATAAGATTTAATTAGATACATAAATATCTACCTAATTTTTAGACCTAATTGAAAATTAAATAGGTAAATACCAATATTAATTATAATTATCTTATCTAAATCAAGGACCTAAAATCCACTAGGCCTATATTATAAAGTGAAATAATTGAAAAATATCTCAAGAAACAAGAACCTCATGACGATATGTATAAACTAATTTATCATGATTACTAATTTATTTTGTATATATATTTGAACAATTTATTGTAATATATTCAATATCCAATATCCAACATCCTAGCCTTAATCTAGTTAATATCCGACGAAAAATATCGGTTACTAGCACGTCCACTTATTGATTTAAGAACCCTGGGTTCCAACTTAGGAAACGTTAAAATAGTTAAGAATTAATAAATAAAGACGTATATATTGTTTATTTATTAAGTTGATTGAATAGAACTTGGTTGATGTATTAGTCTTCAAATTATATAAAATACGTTTTGAGTAGCCATTCTATTGCAAAACATGTACAAATATAGCAAGCTCATCAACAATAAATTCATTTTTGTTAGGTAGATAAACTATTTATGTTTTGTATGTTAAAAACAGGTTGTGTAAAACATTAAATATATAAACATATTCATTCATAACCAGCTTTTAGCAACAGCTTCGTATTAGATAGGGATTACCATGGTTAAAATTTTGGCGTTGATTAAAAATAAATTTCCAGGATCAAAAAATGCAATGTAATGTGATTATTTATGTATTAAGATTAGATACACAAAATAGTTGTATTAGTTGAAGGACTTCATAAACGAAATTAAGTTAAGGCTTCTAATGAAATTGACTTTAATTGTTTTATCATCAGGAAAAAGGCGTTTATAGGGTTCTTTTAGAATATATCACGGGAACATATCGCGTAAGATTTCCACGAAGAAACTCTCACAGCTGATATCAAAGATTTCCACCTCAAGGTTTGTTCTTGCTCTTTGTTGATGGGCATCACAAATCTAACCTTAATAGGAAATTGTATGCATTTAAACTGGAATAGAAAGTCATAGGAAAATAATGGGTATTTTTGGTATCACGTACCATTTTCCCGTGGTGCAGCCTATCATGACATTCACCTCTATGATAAAGTTTTGCAGAATGTTTACCTGTATGCAGGTATCATTACACAGTTTAGGTGGGTTCAAAATACGCGGCAAAAGAATGGGTACTCGAATTTTAAATGAAATCATGTATGGATAGATCGAATAGATTAAGGAAGGCAGATCAAACACTTTCATTCTATCTGACTATCAGATTGCACCGCAGGCTGAAAATAAAATTAATACTTCCATCAATTTATTTTAATCTTACACAAAACAATTAATAAACAATTAGTTTCAATACTTATATAAATATATACATATATAGAATTTAAATTGTATTTGTAGTTGGTAGAACATTTCAGTCTTTATTGATGATTTTTTTTTATTATACTCCCAAAGTAGTGTTATGAAATATGCAAGCACTCACACACTATAACAAGAAACTTAGCATTATGATTATATATTGATTCACGTTTTTATTAATCAAATAAATGTTTAATAAAAGCAATCATCATCCAGGATATTATGCGAGCCACATTTTCCGTGAAGTTGGGCAACATTAAGCACGCAAAATCGCCAGTTAGACAACACTGGATTGAGGGAATTTAAAAAAAAATTAGACAGATTAGTGTCTATGTACTGTACATATAAGTGCGGCGTGGTGCTTGGAACCTGTCAAAAATAATTGTTAACTTTACTAGCTATTTCATTTTAGGAGCTTGCTCCTGGAATCACGAAAGAAACTGGTTTTTCAGAAGACTTATATAGGTATAAATATTCCTGGATATCCTTGACCACAACACAGTTATTCAAGAAAACCTGGCCTTTGTGCTATGAAAAGAATCTATTGCAAAGTTTCAGGAATATTCAGTCAAATAAGTTTAGTTTTTGTCCTAGCAAAGGTGGATGCACATGTTGAATGGCAGGTAAAGTTTCTTTAGTAATGTGCTTTATATGTAGGATCTTTTCAGGTAGAAGTTGAGGTTTATATCTCTAGAGACTCGTAGACTTTGTTGGACTTCTCCCGAGAACAATATGGCGACCCCTCTTATGATCACATTGTTGTTTCTTAGATCTCTAAGATTTTTATTTAGATCTTCATTTGAGGTCTTATGCGACATATCACTCTCATTC
The DNA here is from genome assembly GCA_033556935.1 of Timema podura. Classification (NCBI taxonomy): domain Eukaryota; kingdom Metazoa; phylum Arthropoda; class Insecta; order Phasmatodea; family Timematidae; genus Timema; species Timema podura. The sequence goes on along the minus strand of JAVRXN010000010.1, from coordinate 61,778,652 downwards.
TATAATATAAGAGATAATAAAATGAGAATATATATAGGTAAATATCTTAGGCACTTTAAAATTTCTCGAAATTTGACAATATATATTATTAAAAAGCACAAATATTATAGTAAAAATGAATGGAGTAAATCAGTAGAGATACATAATTAGAGATATATTTAACTACTCTTTTGATTTCAAGTTGAAATTTATTCTTTAATTTATTCTTGCATTTTAACTAGATATTTTTTCTTTGTGACCTTCATATCAATAGATTATTCACCGGTTATTAAATATTCAGGAATCCCTTATAGCCTGTTTGATGTTTTAGCGAAGTAAAATATATGCTAAGACGTGCATGTATAGATATCCTACAAACATAAAACTGCATCACAATCAGTTAAGCTGTTCCAGTTATCTCAATCAATAAACATAAAAACATACAGACCAACACATTGTTTTACAAGTTGTAGGGATAGCAAAGATTTCACAAACTTTAAATTTAAAAAAATGATCCTTAATGATGCCAGTAAATGTTATAATCAACGTTACTTTTTTCACCATCTTACAACCCATCTGGGCTATCCAAATTTAAGACTTTTAATAAAACATACACGGTAAAACCTGAATGTACTTTCCTTTATTGATTTGTAGGAAAATATAATCATTATTTATGAACCAATTATAATGATAACAAATATAATTCACGTGTGTCTTTAAATTCCCCTAAGCTTGAGCAATGTACGACAGTAATGTCAATAGGCACAGTTGAAAAAAAAAAAGGATCTAGTAGAATTCATCTGATTCTAGTGCGAAGATTGAAAGTAAAAGTAACACCCAAGGATTGATGAGACAGAGCGGAACAGAGACGGACGGATACATAAGAATGGGTAGGAAGAGTTCCATAGAATGGTACAAGGAAACAGTAGGGATTCATGTTATTGTTAGGAAGGTGAATAGTAGAAATGCGGGGTGGGGAGATGGCAATGCTTGGTCACTTTTAGAGACCAAAGTTCTATTGGGGAAAGGGTATGGGTTGGGGTAGAAGAATCCATAGGAAGTTCCTGGCGGAAATTCTTCCTACACTTGATGCTGAAGGGGTAACGTAATAGAAAGGGGCAAGTTTACTGAAATAACAAAAGAAAAGTCACATATGATAAATAAGCACTAATTTTTATTATTTAAAAGGCGTCTTAATTTTAGAATGTTGTTTGTGGAAAACTTGGTAGATTTATACTTTAATTACAAAAGGGCTATTTTTGTTGAGCAATTTCTATATAAACCGCTATCAGGAACCATAAACATGAAACGTTAACGGTTGATATGATGAATACAATATTTAATCTTCCCTTTCCCGTAATAAATACCTATTTCTATTTTAAATGAAACATGTTTTAATAATCATGATAGTATATTGTTCCTAGCAATTGATTAATAATCTTCCAAAAAATATTCATAAAAATAAGCAGACCAAACCCACCTTAAGAGCATAACTCACACCCAATTAGCAGGAATTTATGATACGTGAAAAGGTTCGAATCATAAAGCATATATTATTAACAAATGCTCTCTGGGTTTTTCAGTTGATAACATCGAGATTAGGATAAGTGAAAGGCTTTATTTGACTTTTTAGAATATCGTTTTTAAAATTTTAAATGTGGAATGATAAACTCACTGCCGATATCAATTATTTTTAATGAAGACCAAATATCTCTATATTGTAACACTTGGTTCAAGTTGTATATGATAGAAAATTAGTGGTTTTTACAAAAATCAATTAAGAATGACATTAATGTTATCTCTTTAACTCACTTTTAATTTCTCTAGAGCCCTAGAAGAGAGAATTTTTGTGATAGTTGAAAAAAATCTGGTTCGAGATTTTGAGGGCTGTCGACGTTTGATGTCTCCCTTAATCCAAATAAGTTGTTTTTGCGATTCCACCTGTCTGTCTGTGTATCTGTATCTTGGCCTAGAGCCTAATCCATTTAATTAATTCGTCTGAATTTTACTATGTAGGTTTTCATCGGGGCCCCCAAAAAGTTTTAAAATTAAATATCTAATCCAAAAACTAATGATAGTTTACTGAAGGTCAAAAAGTGATAACATAGATTTTATCAAAAATCGATCTAACGATTTTCATAACATTTTGTACTGTTTAGTATTCCAGTACTAACAAAATGGCAACTCTCATTTTTCTATGAAAATGACTGAGAATAAATTACATTGGATAAAATTTCCAATTTTGATCATATTTCCACAACTATTTGAGACAAAAACTAGCATATCATTGATAATTTTAGTATATATAAAGTAAAAATATTTAATAAAAAATATACTTTTATCAAATAAATAGTTTCTGAGCTATATATATATATATATATATATATATATATATATATATATATATTAATTCAGGTCGTTGAAGTCAAGTTTTTTTGTCTTGCTTTGTTGGATAGAGAGAGGTGTTTCTATTCTATCAATGTTTCTGTAACATTATATGTTATTTCACTTATGCTTCTTGGTGGAATGATTCTGTAACAATGTATATTAATTTTTCGAATTACCTATCTAACGAGTTTTTAGTAAATATATGTTAAAAATATCTAAATTCTAGATTTTCCGTTTTTATTTGCAACCAGTAATCTCAAAAGTACTCATTGGATTGTTGCGGTATATTTTCTGCTGCAACCTATTTTTTAGAATACAGGATAAGTTATATAAAATCACGTTTTCACATCATCGAGAAAAGTAGTGTCAAAAAAACCGAATAATAGTCTGGTTGCATTTGCATCTTAAATTTGTATTCAAATATATTAATTTTTAATGTATGAATCTTTTTGTAAGTCTCTTTGGCAACGTGGGGTTTGGAGAGATTAACAAACTAAATATAAATATTCTTGCTAACGAGTGTTTTGGGATGGAAACAAATATCCTACTAAATTCAAGGATAAACTATATTTTGTGTTGGTGGTTTTGTATACACATTATTATACACACACCCGCCTCGCTGGCGTACTTGCTAACGCGTTTGTTTTCTGTTGAGCCAGACTTCCAAAGATGGGAAGATTTAGGTTCAAATCTCGGTCGGGTGAACTGGGGGTGGTTTTTCCTAAATAGTTTTCCACTTTACATCCACGCAAATGTGGGTTCACTTCCTCTAAATGCTTCCTTCCCAATTCCTAATCTATTAGTGTAGCTAGTGCTTAACCGTATAACCCGAATGAGCAGTAAGATGCGGTGCTAAACAAAAAAACTACACACACGGTGTTTCTTTGGAAAATAAAACTACACATAGGTATAGTCCAACATTTTTTTATCTACATTAAAACATATACATATTCATAAAACTATAATAACCATCCAATTAAAAGGCGGCTTAACGCCAGATTAGACAAGAAAATAATCAAATCTTATGTAGAGCACATTTGGGAGTAATAATGTATCTTTAAGATCTATAAACTTGGCAAAGGATCTCAGGGATGCCCTGAAGATGTGGACTAAAAGAGTTTTTTTTAATACTAATATGTACTGTACCTATATTGAGACCTTAATGCAGATCGCCACTTTACCCCAGCTTAGAGGCCTAGGTTACAGCGGTTGAAGCAAGAAAAGACAGGTTATTTTGGTGTATTCTATATCTATTGCTGAACTAGCGTGAATGAGTGTGGAAATAGCCACTATTCAAACAGCTTACGGCATTCTGGTTTAGCTTATTAATGTGTGACTTTTGTGTTGAAATATATATTTTTTGTTCCTAGCACTTCGTCTTACTACGCGTTCGGGCTGTATGCTTACTTACTAATTATGCTAGTGTAAATAAAACCTCTTTTTGCTTTATGAGGTAATTGTATTATATTTGGAAGAAGGTATAGGAAAGGTGGATTGAATCATATAAAAGGGTTCGAACACAATATGGTTTTTACAATGAAAATAAGAATACAGTTCACAATTTACATAGCTGCCATTGTACAAAGAGGTAATAGTTGCCTCTTAAAGAAAATTGATCGTCACCGCCCAATCTCTCGACCTAGGTTTCATTCTATGGCAAATCATAAGGGAGGAGTTCTGATAGAATGAAACCTAGGTCGGGAGATTGGGCGGTGACGATTGATTTTCTTTTAGAGGCAACCACTACCTCTTTGTCCAATGGCAGCAATGTAAGAAAATATGAACTTAGTTCATCTTTTCATTGTAAAAGCCATATTGTGCCTGTCCCCTTTCATACGTATGTTTCTATCCACCTTTCCTATAACTTCTCTCAAATATAAGATGATTATGCTAGTGTGTCAGAGATAATTAATTCTAGACTATTTAGAAAATGTACTCATATTATCGTAGATGGAGAGTGGAAAACTATTAAGAAATAAACACCCTCATAACACCCAATCTAGATTCAAATCGTGACCTTCCAGTCAACAGCAGTAGAGTATATTTCGAGAGTGATGCCTACTAACATTCGGCCACCAAATAAAGAAGAACTATGGACTTATAACGAATTAAATATCATGAGGGTAAGCCACCATTGAGGCTGTAAAAAATGGTTCCAACACTGCATTAAAAGAGATTGAAGATGACTAAGACAAGAGACCAGAAAGTGTTCCAACAGTGAAAGAGGTATTGAAAGATTTCAGTTCAGTTCTAAGGTTTATTGAATATATGTACAATTTGAATAGAGTGTTGAAAAAAATTCATTCTATTGAGAAGGATAAATATAAAATATTAATTGAGACGACATACAAAAATAAACATTAAAGAACACCTTATGTCACTAGTCCGACTCCTTATATAAGCCAAAGACTTTTCAAGGGTGGAAACACACCTGCCATGTCAAGGTTCTGAAGCAACTTGTCTAGGGGAAAAGCGCCTCTTACTAGGCTACTCTGATTCATCATGGCTGTGTTCTTCTAACGTAGCCACACGCAAATTACAAGTGCAGCAATCAATTTAGTGATCCCTAACCCATGTCTGCCTTAAACCCTGTCATCACCGGACATCTGGGAAAACCCTTCCACCTTGGCCAGCTTCCCTCGTTAGGGACAGTCAGCTCCTCCTTCCGTGAGAGCTGGACTCTCACGTAAGGGTGTTTGTACCTTGAGGTAGGTCAGGTGCTTTGCCTCAGGAATCACTCGGAGAAACTTTCAACCTGCGTTATCCAGTGGTGACCTCGTGAAAGTGGCCTGATCAGCTTTCCCGGATGGTACTAAATACCAACCGGTTAGTGTGAGGAAAATAAGGGGGGACCTCCCCCCCCATTCACTCCCACAAAGATCTCGACGGATATTTAACCACCCTTTTGTTAAACCCTCCAGACGTTACCCAGGGGTAGCCACGAGGAGGCACTTTGCCAGGATTACCGGATGACAAACATACCCCAGTCAGAGAGGGGGAGCCACTTGTCCCATCCGGCTCAGGACAGTTACAACGAGGAAGAGCTCAACTCAAACTCATGAGCTTCCTACAACCATCAACCCTGTGCTATATCCACCCCTCTCCCTTCACACAAAAAACAACAGCATTTAACAATTATTTAAATGTTAGCTAAAATATGTCAATAAAATGTATTCTGTTTGTGATGTTTGATTTTGTCTGTCTCTACGTCTCTAGCCTATGGTTAAGTGGCAACACATTTCGGTTTCAACGAATTTGGACATGTGAATCAAATATATGGGTCCGTAGTAGCTCAATATAATATTGGAGTTGATAGTATATTGAGATTTGGACGCCTTAAATCCAGTGACCTGCAGTGTGTGTAGTTTCAAAGCCAAGCAAAGTAAAAAAGGTGGCACTTTTGAGTTCTACTGGGAAGTAAGTCTTAAAACACAGCTGACCAAGAAATTTTAAACTTTAAATAAGTTGTTGTACTTCTTAGACTCCTTTTTCTAACATCCATTGATCCAGACATATTAGATATTCTGAATAACTATTCGGGTTGCTAAAGATCCAAGAAACATAGAAAGAGTAAAGTTGGTATTACCCACATTCTTTGGGAAACCTTAATTTTGGTTACCACACATATTGTGAGCTTGCAGTACTGAACTGCGTGAGGGCTGTTGCGGAAGGATTCTAAATGAAGAACCATGAAATTATTCATATTTACCTAATTATTTAAAGAAAATAACCGATGTGCTCCAACTTTTTTTTTTTTTACTTTTATCGATCTAATTATATAAAAATGAGTGGTTAAATGTTTGATGTTTGGTTCTTCAATCAAGCTCAAAACACTATACCGATTGTCCTGCTGAAATTTAAAATATATCCTACTATAAATAGATGGGTTAAATGCGGTATCAAGATTATAAAAATAATTTTGATTCGATTTGATCATTAATATTTTGACATGTTTTGCATATTTTAAACCCATTTCTAACTTTCTAACATTGTTACTCTAAAGTATTAATCTTTTTGCCATATTGCCCTTTTACCCTTTTAATCCTTTTAATTCTTTACCATTTAAAAAAGTTACACTTTTTATTCTTTCTACCCTTTTACCCTAAAAATGTTTTCTCCTGGGTAATGCAGGGTACTTCAATGCTAGTCATATAAATAATATAGGATGTATAAATATTTGTTTTTGTATGTTTTTATCTATGTGTCTGTGTGTTTGTGTGTATATGTATGATCGCAATAACTCGAACAACAAGAGAGCAATAAAGCTTAAATTTTATTAAAAAATACAAATTAAATGTTGTTTGTCGGCTTGTAGCTTGATCTCACCAAAAAACTTTATAATGTTAGGAGACAGAGAAAGTTATTGGAGACCAGGAATTTAATGGGATTACTTAAAATTCCTTAAAAGTTATTAAATATTGAAAATTTCTAGGTATAAATTGGTGAAATGAGGGATTTTTAAATGTAAAAAATTAGGAAATATTATTTTTCACTGTTGTAGAGGATTTAGAATTGTCATATATATATCAAAATAACTCGCCTACACCAAACACACTGAGAAAGTTTAAATTTCAAAATCAATCACCGAAAAATTGGCGTCCATAAAATTTTCTAAACCTATAAAATAAAACACATCCCGTATGGTAAAAATTTCAACACTTACAATCAAATAGGGAGACGAAAAGAAATAACCATAATATAAGTCTGAACATTTATAATTTCAAAACAAGGTTTAGTGACATGGAGGTAGTGGGTATAAGAGGGGCTGTAGATTTAAAATTCTCAATAAATTTAACATTTTGTTGTAGTTAAAAATTCAAATTTACTAGGAAAGTATATACACTAAAATAGTATATAAGTATTTTATTTAAAATATGAAAATAGGGTCTGGGGTATTAAAATTTATGGGTATAGAATTTCAAAATTAATTGAAAAAACACATTTTTTCTGTAGCAGAAAATTAAAATATTTGCAATCATGCACAAAGACAACTCTATATAATCTTAGAATAGTGCACAATTAAATTTGAAAGGTGTGCCAAGAAACAGGGGAATCAAATTTTCACAAAATATAAGTAACGAAAATAAATTGTTGTGGTAGAATATTGAAATTTTCAGGCATCAATCTATAAGTTTAGAAGACTATTGGTTTATTTATGCTTTTTGTTAAACTTTGATACTCTTTTATAGAATATGTTTTGTAACCATGTATATAATTTATTTTCACATGTATTATGATCACTCTTTGGCAAATATTACGTTTTATTTATCTTTCATTCTTTGTGCACTCAGCTTATTCACTGATTAATGAAAATTTTAAAAGCTTGTTTTAAAAATTTAGTGGTTGACATATTTGTTTTGGGATTGTCATGGTTATAATGATATTGTAGAAGAAACTATATAAATAGTGCAGTTGATTGTTGAAAATCCTAATCTGATTTAATTTTCATATCTGTTAGGCCACATGATTTATTCAAATTATAATTCTATACATCCTATACATTTAAATCCGACAGGTTTTATTATAAAGTTTTCTAGAAAATTCTAAAAACTTAAATTTTGAATATGGCGGACTCTAAATAGCAGATCGGTTTATAACAGAAACATTGAAAATGTATCATTCCTTTTCTAAATTGAAAACTTTTAAAGTAATGAGCAACTTTAATCTGTTTTAACTGTTCGACAACCAAATATATTTTACTTGTCACTCATCTTTATCTCTTTACTAGCACTAGCAGACAAAATGTTTAAAGATTGTGTAAGACATACGGATTTGAGCACATGTTGAAATTATATATCTACTTTGACATTGTGTTTTATTCAACCTACTTCTTGTGTTTTGTAGCACAATAGCATAATTTAAATCAATAAAATATTAATATTTAAACATAATTTAAGAACAGGTTACTTCCTCCCAGTAGTTAATTTTATATAATAAAATTGAACAAAGCTACTGTAAAGTGTTACCGTGTAAAGAACGGGCATACAAGCTAGTTTTGTATGCGCATCAAAATTTTGGTGGGATTTACATATTTTTATGTGTAGTATAATTAACGATAAGAATACCAAATAATCAATTTTTAGAATGATTGTGTTTTCGTTTGTTGGTTACCAGTAAGCTAAAAAATTACTCATTGGGTAGTAGTAGGATTTATTTTGTTTTTCACTTTTTTTTCAGAATAAAGGATAAGCTTAACGCTATCTCATCAGCAAGCAGAGTAGTGTCGAGAAAAAACGGTTGTGAGCAGTGAATTAAGTTCGTAGCTGGTATTGCGGATATGTAATACGTGCTATGAGCTGTTGTGTGGAGGGTGAGGTTATGGGGTGAAGTCAATTTTTTTTCTTGAATTTTCGTAAGGCAAAATAAACACGGATTTTGACTATGTTTTATTATTTCATAGCATTTGAATTTATCTAATTTTTTGATATTATTAAATGCTATTAAATCTGCGGGAAAATTCTAGTCTACATAGAAAAAAGGTAGAACCCACTCACTCACTCATTAGTTATTTGAAATATGCCACGTAGATCTATTTTAAGCCATAAACAAAATAAAATATAAGAGGTGGGTTTATGAAATTTGACCTATATGGAGTAAGAAATGAGGTTTCAACGTTTTCTAAGTTCACTAATCAATTTATATTTAACGAACATAGAAAATTGAAATTTAAAATCAGAGTCCGTTCTAGAAGTGGGTGAGATAATTTAAGGGGCTTTCAAATTTCATCCCCTATAAGGGTGGAAAGAGGTAGAAAGTTGTGGGACTCACTTACTCACTGATTACCACATTTACCCAAACTATTGGCCTAAAATATTGAAAATTTAATTGGCAGGAAGGTAGAGAAAGGGCACCTATTAACCAAACAAATCTAAATTGAATAAGTTTCATAATAAGGCTCTAGGAATTGGGGGCCTATTCTTAGAAAAATATATTTTTAGATGAGGTTTCAAATTAAAATTTGTCAGGAAGGTAAAGAAGGAACTCCAGATACCCTGTTATATCTTAAATTTGAAATTTCTAGGATTATTATAGAAAAGGGAGTGGAGGGTTTCAAAATTTCAAATTCTAATAGTAAACAACTACTTCCCTTAGTCGTGGAAAACAGAAATTTGGCAGGCAGTTAAAAAGAAAAGTCCAAATATATTTTAAAGGCTAAACATGTTGATTTTTAATTTATACCTTGGGAAACAAGTGGAAGTGTGTAAGGACAGAAAACATACATTATAGGAATGGTAGAAAATTTAAATTTTGTATGCAAGTGGAAGGACAACTCCAGATAACCATATTCGTCTTAAAATTTGAAATTTCTAAGAAGGATTTGTGTGAATTTTTGTGATGTGGGTTACTATTTCCAAAACCAATAGTGCTGTGCTCTTCTTAATTAGTTGTGGAAGATGCCACTGGATGTGGTTGTTGTTGATATCAAGTGAGGCTACCTTTCTCTACTCCTTCTCTCCTCACCCTATTGTTGTATTAAACATTCAGCCGTTCATGTAAAGCAGTCAGTTGGCATAGAACATTGCATCGAGTGTCATCATAGGGCGAGCTTACCCAACGTTTAGTTTTGTGTCTATATAATCCATATTTGGTGTCCACTTTTAATATTGATTGTGTCTATGAATTAACTAATGTTTTCTTGTATCCTAAACCTTAGTTCGCATTGTGAATTACGTTTCACTATATTTGTTCGACTGCGTTTTTACTCTGGTACCAGTTGGAAATTCTACCACTATATCCATAGGAAAGGGAAACTACGTTGAACCACACATTTATTTACGTTAAGCTTCCGTATTTACTGTCTCTGGTATACATTGGTGATTTCAGGCTTGGGCATTATACATATCCATCTATACCCCAAACTCTTACCCAACCGAACTTTGTATTTATATTGAATAACGAGACACAAGTTTACTTAGAGATCAACAGCTTCAGTAAGCTTTTGTACACTAGAGCTTTCCTTTATAATTTGTCCTTTGTTCCCTTGGATAATTATTAGTGGTCCTCCTCTTGTTTATTTTTTTTTCTGTTGCAATCACGTCTATAAATATGAACATATATTTTTCTATGTGGTAGAAAACTGATATTTTCCAAGAAAGTCTAAAGGCCACTTTATTAACCATCAAAGAATGAATACTATAAATGGAGAGAATATTAATGTCGGAGAGCTGGGTGAGGTGTGAAGAGTTAAGTAAAAATAAAAATACCTTTTAGGTTAGGAAAAATGTATATTTGCTAGGAATGTGGAGAAATTACGCCAGTAAAAAGATGTGTAAAATTTTTACTATTTAAAAAGGAGGTTGGTGAAATGAAGGATTTCAAGAATCCCAAAAATAAATAATAGATTGTGTTGTGTTAGAAGATTAAAGTTTGTGAGGTTGGTATAAAACTACCAAAGATAAGCATTAAGATATGGTCCTTAAAATTTAAAATGAATAAGCATTAAATGGAGAAGAGGGGGTGGGAGGGTCCCATCAAGATTTCTAAAATTAATATAAGACATATGTTTTGGTGTGATATTGTTGCAAGTCAATTAGTCCGGAGGATTACTGTATGAATTATGCACTTTGGGAAAAGAGCGATTTCTCAGCATTTGTCGTGATCTGGGGTCAGTTAACATCGATTTAAATGTGCGAAGCCTTGGCTACATCACCCCGGTCAATTTTTACAAACCCCCAAATAAGCCCTTAAGGGTCAAACCGCGTTATCTGACTCAGCCGTCCGTTTTTTGACTTTTCTGACGTGTTAAGGTGATATTCAACAAAGATAAACTATCAAACAATGGACAGCCAAATGTTGAAAATTTTAATTTGATATAATTTTGATATTGCTTAACCGTTTGAATATCGGGTCAAACTAACTAATAGTTTTAAGATAAAAGAAAGAGAAACTCTGTGAGGTGCACCATACAATTTATTTCAAATTAGCTTTCCTACTTGAAAATAAGATTAGTTTACATATGGGCAAAAAATTAAGAGCGATTTTCTCAAAATCTGTTTTAAAGATTTTTATTAAAATTCATATCTAGGCACAGAACATTACAAATAAAATGGAGTGTCTGTTTTACTGGGAAAAATATTTAGAGGGTACTTTGCATAAGGGAGTATCTCAAATTGGTAACATATATCTGCAACTATTTGTGACCCAAAATTATTTTAAAATATTCAAATATAAAAATATTGTATTCAAATAAAAAAATTAAATACATTTTTACGAAACTCATAATTTTCGAACTATAATCAAACATAGATATTCTAAATGGAGGTCTGGATAATAAGGAGTTTATTGCTATACTCTTTGGTGAACTGAGTTATACCTATTTTCTCATGTTTCTATAAGAATGCATATTATTTCATTTTGCTCCTCGCTGGAATGTTATACTCTTTATTGAATTATATTTTTGCAATGGTGTATATTATTTCATTTCAAATATCTTATGAGTTTTGAGTAGATATTACTTACAATTTTAGTTAAGTGAGCGAAAAGTCAGTGCGTTCACCATACCAATTGTTTGGTACATTTTATCAATATTCAAAACTAATTTAGTTTTAAATCTAGCAATAAACGAATTTTTTTTAAGGCCAGTAACTGTTCAATTATTCATATATTGAGTATAGATATTATCGTGAAAAATATTGTTTTCATTGTACTTAGTGAAGAGAGGGCTGAGATATCTTGTTAAAAAAACATATTATTATAAGATATAATTATAGGTTTTATAAAGAGATTATTACTTTTAGTAAATTTCAATATTTACATTGAGATACAGAATTCTTTTTCACTTCTTTTCTCTTTAAAGAAAACGTTTTACATTCACTGCCTATTACGTTCTTAGTATTAGTAATGCTCCTTAAACGTATGGCCTTAAGAACACTTCTTGAGAATCTTGTGAAATGGAAGGAACGTACTATATATATATATATATATATATATATATATATAATGTGTGTGTGTGTGTATGCAAGGTTCCATATCGCTTAGACAAGCGACGCTGGACATTCTCATGCGAAAGTAAGTTTTGGCTCCCTGTTTTGGAATTCAACACAAACTTTTAATATAACAAAATCCACAGATCGTATTCATAATACTGTACATTGTGGCTATCATTTGGCCCGGGCTAGGAGAGCAAAGAGATGAGAAACCCTAGGTTAAAGAATGCAGGGTGTTTTTTTTTATTCAATGGCATTCTATTTGCACTCGTATTTGGTGACCTCTTAAGATGAGTAAAGGAAGGACGTCAATTTGGAATTCCAATAAAAGCTCTTATGCGTATACATGTCCCCTTTTCTCTTGTCAAGTATTTTTTGTCTATATTCGTTTTCGTTCAACGTTCTGGTCAGTGTAGTACACGTATCTCAGTGTCCGGTCGATGTTGTTTAGTACTCACTCTACTTGGCCTTGGTAAGCTATTAGAAAAACTAAAATGCATTTATTGTGTGATGTGTCTCTCTAACAAAAAAACGGAAATGAGAAGTATATTTGACTTTATATTAGCTTAGAATTTATTTTTCTATTTTTTTTAAAGGTGTATTTTCTTATATTGCCACGTAGTGATGAGTGGTCTCCAAATTTTATGAGAGAACCTGTAAATAAATATATTTAATGTATTATTAGTTATACTTTTAAGAATTTTCATGAACCTTTATATATAGATCCCTTTTTGCAAGTGCGCAGAAAGCTAGCTTTTCTAGTGGTGTCAAATATAAAGTCTTACTATAATTACCATAAGCACATATAATTACTTTTCATACGTATATATAGACCCCCTAGGGGGTCCATTACATTCCAGAATGGGTCCGGAATACCATCCTTCCTCTTTCCAAACCCTGGCAAACTTTTAAGAATGGGGAATTTAAATGATTAACGACTCAGTCGATAAAGTAGCTGATAAAATCTCGAGCATGTCTAGAATTATGATTGAAGGAAATTTTAAGAAAACATATTCCAAAATAAATAATATGACACAATCACATTCTAATATAGTCTTTTTTAGTTTGGAGAAAAATTTTCAAAAGTTGTTTATTAATAAATCACTTATTGGTAAGTTTTCATAAAAAAACCAAACAATTTTTTATCATCGTTTGAAACACTCTTCAGATATAAATTTTGAACAAAATTTTTATATTCTAATCATAGCAAAATATTTTTAATAAACTAATAAATAAATATTCTCAATTTTTTTTTGCCAGATCACAGTGCTCTTAATAAAGTAAAACATTTTTTTGAATTATATCACTAAACCAAATTTAGAAATATTTCAAATTTTTAAATATCCGACACCAGTAAATAATCTTTAATATTTTTTTTTCTGTAAATCACGTATATAGTGCTATTCCTAATTTATAAACGTAGCTAGATATCTATTTTGAACAAAATAATTAAAAAGCCATTTTCGAAAATTTTGAATTTAAAAACATTTGTAATAATTACACTACTTTTAAATAAACCATATTTTCCATGAAACTCAACAGTGCTATTAATAAAGTAAAACATTTTGAATTATCACTAAACCAAATTTAGAAATATTTCAAATTTTTAAATATCCGACACCAGTAAATAATCTTTAATATTTTTTTCTGTAAATCACGTATATAGTGCTATTCCTAATTTATAAACGTAGCTAGATATCTATTTTGAACAAAATCATTAAAAAGCCATTTTCGAAAATTTTGAATTTAAAAACATTTGTAATAATTACACTACTTTTAAATAAACCATATTTTCCATGAAACACAATTAATAAGCGATAGGCATATTTATCATATAAATCACTGCTTATATTTCCGATTTCAACAAAAACGTTGAGGCCATTTTAGAAATATTTTGAATTTAAAAAATATTGATCCTATATAAAATACCTATGAGCCAATGTTTCTCTGAAAAATAAGTATACATAATTTAAAACATTACTAATATATACATTTTAAGCAAAATCGTTAGTAAATTTTCTAGAAACATATCATTTTCAAAAATTAGTTTCTAGTAAATTACCAATTAGCCAAACATTATCTTTTTTCATGTCAAATAAACACCAGATATTCATTTTAAGCAAAACTGTTTAAGATATTTTAAAAAAAACTAAAATTTCTTCAGAAGCAGTTATCAATAAACAACTTTTATATTTAAGGGATAGAATTTAAGTTTAAAAACCGGCCAAAATGATTATCTTATATATAATGGCTAAATAATAAGTTTGAAAAAATCCATCAAACAATTTCGGTTGTTGCACTAGTTACCCAGGGAAAGACAGAATTATCAAATCCACATTTTTTGGTTCTGAAAAAAATTAAATGTCAATATTCATTATAATCTTGAGGTCTAGCTTTTACGTAATTACAATCTTTAATCTTGAAATGAGAAAAAATTCATTTTCAAAACGAATAAAGCGTTTTGTATAAATAGACTATAATATAATAATATTGTTATTTTATAGCTTTCACAGGAGCTTACATAATATTATTAATATTAAGAGCATTTATATTATTACCATCCCCACATATACAGATCATTAAGTCTGGTTTGCCACTGATAAGTACGTCGGGATTTGATTCTCAGACGATTGTTTGAGTCGTTTTTCCCAATCTCCCCCACGCAAATACGGATACATCCTACCTCTACATTCAAACTCTATTATTCTTACAACAAAAGCGTAATTATTAGTCAACTTAAACTTATACTCGAATAACGCGGAAAGATTAAAAAAACTCAGATCTTTTTATGTCTCGCTGAGAATAGTTTCTGTTGGTGGTTCTTTTACCATTCAGGTGTCAAGCCTATATTTTTCAGGTTTTTTTTTTCAAGATTTGGTATATTTTTATGTAACTAACATTAACATTATCCTTATTTGCAATAGGCCTATATTTTTCAGGTTTTTTTTTCAAGATTTGGTATATTTTTATGTAACTAACATTAACATTATCCTTATTTGCAATAGGCCACTACAATTTTATCACTAATTCCCTTCTTTTAACACAACCTTTCACGACCTTGTATTGACAAGCATTGCTGTTAAAATTTGGTGTATAATTACAAATTTTTCATAGTTATAAATTAATGTTTTAAGTAAATTGGTGTGATGAAAGAATGGCTGGGGGAAGGTAGTAATCCTACCTACATAAGCCACAAACTCTATATCTTACAGTTCTTTTTATTTAAGCTTCTATTTCCTCTTGTTAAATGTACAAAAAAATATTATATTAAGTTTCTATATGTATTTGAGGCCAAAGGGGATCTAACCAATCCCATGGGGGCTCGCACCCCTAGTTCCCCCCTTTCTATGCTCTTGTATATAATATGCACATAAACTTATTATTATTACTATTATTATTATTATTATTATTATTATTATTATTATTATTATTATCATCATTTGCGTCTATTATTTCAAGGTTATAGATTATTTCAATCAGTGTAAACACATAAAGAAATTAGTAAAATAATATTTACCCATTTAAATTTACTTGTAATATAGTCCTATTTTTATTTCAAAACATTCATAAATGTTAATAATATGAAGTTTTTTAATTTTAAGATAATTCTCTCATAAAATACGTGGTTGTTAAGCATTCGAAGACTGCCAAAATAATATAATTAAATTATTAATAAGTAAGTAAAATTAAAATCTTTAATTATCTTTAATTTTTTTAAATAAGTTATTATATAATTATTATATTTATAATATATTATATAATATATTAATAGGTTATATTACTAAAAATATGCTTATTAAACAAAAAATACCAAACTAGATTATTATTTTTGGGATTGTGAACATTTTTTTAAGTATAGCTCCCATATTAGTGTTAAAAAAAAGTTCTAAATAAATAATTTGAATAAGTGAGACCAAATTTATTTGACAATTATTTTTAATTCAGACAAAATTAAAAATATTGAGTAAACCAAGTAGTCCTACAAATAGCAGTAATTTAACTGTCTAGTTTAACATGCTCTAACCAAAGCTATAACTAACTGTGGAATCCCAGTTAAGTGTTTTGGAGGAATTATTTATTAAATAAATCCTTCAACCTCCGTACAAATCAAAATTCAAATTCAAATCCTACCTTCCGCACCCTCACCTTATAAGTATAATTAAATACGTATAGTAAAAACAAGTAGTGATACGGGGGAAGGAACTATCTACAAGAGGTATCATTGTTTTAAAAGTAGCCAACATAAATGTGAGAATTTGAAAAAAGAAGGGCATTTGTGCACCCTGAGATGGACCTAGGAGTAAGATTAACTGTCAAAGAATGGATATAGTATCCTATAAATCTAGCTTCTCTTTGCTTTCCTCTGCCAACGACTGCTCAAGTCAAGTTGACACTGTGCGTGATCGTCTGCGAGAGGCCTGACAACGCAATCCACTTTCTACGATTCTACGATACATTATATTCAAGGAGCCTGCGACAAATAATACAACCAAACAACAAGAGTGACACACGAGCAGCAAAGATGAAGCTTTTAGCCGATTTTCTTAACAGAAAACCAAATATATAGGACGTTATTTATGATTTCAAAAAGAAATTTGAGTTTTATTTATTTTCTTCTTTATGTATCTTATCGAGTGTGGGTATGAAGATAACAATAATTAACTAGGATCATCTTATTTAGAAATAGACCTCTATTGTTGACTTATAGGCCTTACAAAACTCGATAATCTATGTTACTTGTCTCTATAATTTCCTAAGATTTAACTTCAGCTCATCCAACCTATTATATTTATTTAAATTTACCAGACTTTAATCATACATTATTGTAAAAAATTATAATATAATACTATTTTATGTTTATAACGAGAATATGAGTAAGTAATTTTTAATAATAACTAATCTATTTTTATATTGTTTGAATAATGTTACATAGTATAAAGTTAAATAATGTTACCTCATGAATAGACTAGACTCCTCTCACTTTCTCAGCTGTTCCAATCGAGTTGCAAGATAATAATGGGGGGAAATTTGAATTTGAATTCTGGCTAGTCAAATTGCAAATCGACAATGACAGCATGGCAAGTTCCAGAAGTTCTAGACTTTATGACAAAACACAATCCCAAAATAGTCTAACCTAACCTAACCTAACCACTGGGGCTAGGGGTCACCCTTTGGGTGGGGGCTGCCCATGGGGACTAGACGTGGATTGGTACCATCCGCCGCTACCTACCACCCACTTAGAGAGGAAATAAATTAAATTAATTCTTAGGTTGGTTATATTTAAAATAGAGAATAGAATGTTTACAATATGTTATATATTATGGGATGTAAAAAATAATCTTCTTTGGGTAGTTTCCTACAGCAATTAATATAACTTGAGCCCAACTTGCTGATTAACTATGATATATTTCGTGTGTTGGCTTATTTTGGGTGGAGAAAGCTGGAAGTAACAAGTCATTTTGTTGACTATATTAAGTTCGTCTTTTGGCCATTCCATATTTATGTAAAGGAGAATATCTGTACGTATATATATGTTCACTTATAATAATAGAACTACTCAATTGATTCGGATGAAGCTATTTTAAAATTATTTAAATTATTCCTAGTTGGTTTCAGGTTATTGGTCCAAAGTCCATGTATTGTATGTGCTGAACAGTGACGTTAAAATCAGTACAATTATTGGCTTTTCACCTATAAATGAGAGTTTTAGTTCCTAAAGGCTATACGTTTACTTATAACGAGAAAAATACAATTTTTTTTTTTACTATGTAGAATGATTTGGGTAAATTTTAAAGATATTTATTAACGGTCTTATTTATTGGGTTAAGGTACGGCAGAAGGGAGCGCGAGTAATTTTACAGTTTTTATAGCATTACATTTTTTTGGCCAAAATAAATCAAATATTCCTCCAGTAGCAATATAGAGTTTAACTTTTTGCACATGCTAATATCATCAGATCTTGAATATCTGTCAAGAGTGTCCTGGAATTTTGTCAAAACTTGTTCTCTTTATTTAAAAAGTTTTGAAAAAATTCCAAAAGAATTAAAATAAAATGTTAAATCTTCGTATATTTATCCAAAAGAAACCTTAGAATGTGGATACATGTAGTTATTTGTTTTTAAGTGTGTAATAAAGTAGAGAGTTCTTTTTCAGCTAACGGAGTTGAAAAAAGTGCTGTGGGGAGTATTGTAGTTGCTATGTTTACCAACAGGTATCACTAGTTTTGCTGGTTAGTGGTGTTTTTTTTTAAAACATTGCTTTGGAAAAAAAATACGGTGAAAAAGGTATTTTGAGGGGGTTGTGGAGTGGGGTGTTTAGAGAGAATGTTGACTTGAATTGCTGGAATGTTGTGAAGCCGTTAATTTCTAAACTCCTTGCTTGTGCGAGAAAAAAAGAGGCAAGGACGAGAGGCAGTACTGATAGGGAGATTGTAGTAGGACTTTTGAAAATACCACTCCTCCTTCTATCAAAACGGTTACTCCAAATTAATAATGAAACATCTGAGTTTTATTTTTAACTTTTGACAGTGCCATTGTTTTTTATACATATAGTTTTGTTTAACCGTTAAATTTTAGTAATTGGTAGACCTATATTAAAATGGTGACCCAAATTTAAAAAATATCACTTTAGTATTTTACACTACATGAACTTATGTTGCAAATTGTTTATATTGTTAATTCAAAAATTACGCTTAGCCAAATTAATCAAAATATTCATGTCCTAATGGTTACAGCATCACAAAATTGGTTTAAAATTTTTGCTGGCTAATATTATAATTTTTTTTTAAAGACTACTTTCAGCAGATAATTTATTCTTAGATCACTCAGCCACTGCTGCGTGTGAATTCCCTTTTATATTCCTCTGTAAAACCTGAATTTGTATTCAAGGTTATAGTTGAGTATCATAAATGTCAACACAAACTTCTACTGATGAAAAGGAATTCCAATACGTTTTGTGATTGGAGTTTTTTTTAAGATTAATTTTGATTAGTTAAATCTATCAAAGGTTAGGTTGTTTATAGACCCTATGTTTCAACCATAGCTCACAAAATTGTTTTATAAATGAAAGTAGGGGTGTAACCGGGTAGTAACTAATGTAATTACTAACGTAGTTACTAACGTAATGTTCAAGTAATTATTTTTAGTAGCTATGTAATTACTTTTTTTAGCACCACGTCTTAACGTCCTGTTGCACTGGTGGTACGATATATATGTATATTTTACCAGTGTAACAGGGCCACATCTAAAAAAAATCAATTTTGAGATAGAGCCATTGCTGCACTCCTTTTTCATTGGTAGATCTAATGTAAGAAGGCCAGATTATTAGTTTTATAAAATTTCAATAGATGGCAGATAATCCCTTATTTAATTTGAGTGTGTTTGAATAATTATCGGTGCAGTACAGCCTAATTTAAATTGTGGCCTTGTTGCACAATTATAGTTTGAATGTAATAGAGTCATATGTAAAGTAGTGGTAATATTTCGCTATTATTTTTTGCAAGAAAAGGGATGAATTTATATACTCTCAATCATACTACAATCATACAAATCATTATGATTTAATATTTACTCATCTTGTTTTAGCATAATACTTTGCTAAATGTTTGATTTAATATTCCTTATTTTCCTACTGAAGAAAATAAATTAAGCTTTCACACTATATCGAAGATTCATTTTATAAAACATATTATATCCTATTATTATATTAGCATTGCAACAAATGAATTTATTAATGCATGGCATTAAAGAAGAATGTGATTTGTGCATTTGTTGATCTGGAGAAAGCATATGTTAAGGGGAATTGGAGTATGTTATGAAATATTCTTAGTGAGTATGGTGTAGATGCAGAGTTAATAAATGCAATACATTAAGACGAACTTTAAAATAACAACAAACAAAAATTATTTACAAAGTAATAATTTTTTTATGTGATAAAAAGTTCTGAATTGGTTTTTCTTTCAAACTAAACGCGGGCATAGACTTTACTTTTTGTTTGGGGACGAAAAATGTTTGTGTAAAAAAATACTCTGCAATATTTTTGCCACCTGAATGCAAGCTGCAGAGCTGAGTGAGACCAGCTCCTCGCACTCATATATTTAGATATTAAAATTGTAATAAAAAATTTTGCAAAATTCTCTAAAAACATATTTTTAAAACATGTCAACTATTTTTTATTTAAAATATCAAATGGGTTCAAACAATTGTTTATGTTATTATTTACTTAATCTCTTTTAATTTGGTAAAACTCGTCCTTTAAACTTTAATCAACCATAAACATTAAAGTTTTAAATAACATTCTTTATTTATATAGTTTTATAAAACAAAGTTCAAAAGAGATGAAAAACCCGCAGGTGATTTGGACTTCAGGTTATTTAAATATTTTGATTCACTATTAAGAATGTATTTTCAAAAGTGTTCGCCCTCTTAACATATTGTGAGTCCTACATCAGAGACTTTGTTGTTATTGGCGTAGATATATCTGAAACCAAGAGAATAAATAAGTTGAAGCTTGAAATGGGTATTGAAATCCACAAACCAAGAAATCTGGATATTTGCGTACGAACTAAGTTTATGCTTTTATTTCTTACTTTTACATAGGCCTATACTACGAGTTTTAATACTAAATTTGTAATGATTGAAAGGTATCATTTTTTTTTACTATCATTATAACTGTGATGGTTTATTTATTAAGCGATATCAATATATTTCAAAAGACAAATAACCTTATCCGCGTGATATCTATATATGTATATGTATATATATATATGTGTGTGTGTGTGTGTGTGTGAGTACCTTTCAATATACAAGTGGATTAAGGAAAGGAAAGGAGATTGTTGAAATGCACTTAAAACAGTTATTAAGAGTATGTTTGTATATAAGTATTTATTCTAATTTGTCAATAATGTAAGATCTGAGGGTAATCTGCAGAAATAAGTGTTGAGTTCTATTTATTTACAATTTTTACTAAGATAATGATATAAAATATAGTACGTAGATGAATAATTATTAATCTATGAACTGATGGTCTGTTCGTCTACCTAAAACAGTGTCACTCATCCCACGGCTAGTGCCTTACAGAGATAAAAATAAATACCAACCTTATCTAGACCCATGCTCTATCTTATTTTATCACGTATTACCAGTGTTTACCCATCACAACGTAAAATAAGTTATGACTAAACTACACTTAATGAATATCTACGAATAAATGGGCAGGTTAAGACAAAAGAGAGAGATGAGTACAGCTATGGTAACTAAGCGCTAATAGCAGGCGTTCAACAGTTTGCCTAGGAAAACCAAATACTTCCAGATATTCCATTTGATTTCTGGAGCCGCCACACCACAGTACATCTGATCACCAGTTTTGTGGAAGAGACAACAGAGAGTTGCAAAAGAAAAGAAATTACATTTACGGTTCTTAAGGAAGTTAAAAAGGCGTTTGATATGGTCTGGCATGCTGGCCTCCCACGAAAGATGATTGACTTCAACTTCTGTAGGACGTACATCCACACGATAAGAAGAATCCTCCACTTTCGTTACTTTAGGGTAAAAATGGAAGGTAAGAGGTCATCCCTACACAATATCAAAGTGGGAGTGCCGCAAGGATCTGCCCTATCACCATTTCTGTACAATATATATGTTACCGACATCCCTACAAATCCAAAAATCATCGTCATGCTATTTGCGGATGACACACTGTTTTTCACCTCACACAGGAACATCAAGTACAAATATGCAAAGATTCCTGGACCAGTTCGGCGACTGGTTGGAAAAGTGTAGAATAAAGGTAAATTCTGTGAAATCCACGGCTATCAGGATAGCTAAAAGGAGGATCCATCCACCGGACCAGTTTATTGTCCTGGGTGAAGACATTCCCTTCTGTAACGAAATCAGATATCTCAGTGTCATAATGGACTCACGCCTCAACTGGAAACCTCACGTCGAGAACTCAAGGAAAAGAGCTATGTGGGTCTTTGTCCGGAACCAAGGACTCTTTAAGAGCCAGGTACTGAATACCGAAACAAAACTTCTCATTTATAGGAGTCTAGTCCTTCTTCTACTCGTATATGCCTGTGAAGCATGGAGTTATGCGGTGCTAAATGTTTTGAGCCAGCTTCAGTTGGTCCAAAACAAGGTACTCAGGTTCATACTGGGAGTCACCACAAGAACGAATAAGGCATTTATCCACACTGAGACTGGGAGCAAGACGCTAAGAGAGATCTATGAAGAACGAAACATAAGATTCTACACCAAATACCGAGAGTTGGAGGAAAATGCAATGATTAGAAACCTAGGGCAGTACAACCCCCGAGAACCAAGGATATACAAAAAGCCGATACTGAATTAAGATTCCCCTTACCCAGCTCAATAAATCCCAAACCAGCCTATCTTTGTGCCCTTTACCTATTTCCTTATATACCCCATCCACTTAACCCAAATTGACGTCCATCAATAAATCATTTTCTCAAACTGACAATCATTTATTCATCCTTCATTGAGTGTTTAATATGAATCTGTGTTTTCTTTTCAGGTCATCTAGACATCACACACACACCTCATCTTATACATCGGGCCTGACTGCACTTGTGTCTACCATCACAGAGTACTAGGACTTGATCTCGATATTTCACATAATAATACACTCTCAATTTCACAACTCCTTCTTCCAACTTCATTTTCCTTCCACAATCAAAAAATACGTTCACATTAAGAGGTTATGTTTTGTGATAACAGATCGTTACTCTTAGGTATTAAAAAGCCAACTACCTTCTCTGAGGGTCGCTTCTGACAGTCAGAGCTGGTTGACAGGTAAACAAGTGAAAGTGTGCAGGCATTCAATGCAACCAAGTTGATCCCTAAACACACTTAAACGAATGCATATGTTTTAAACCGTATAATAATTTGTTTAAATCATTCTCTACAAGTAGGAATTTTCCCCCCTCTGTTGAAATCTGCAATAGTGAAGTTTATCCACAAAAAACACCTTTACTATCCTCTTACGTAATAGATTATTGGCCTATAAGCATAATCCCAGCGTTCTCAAAATCCTTTCAATATTTCGTTCACAGACAAATGTGTAGCTTCTCAAATCATCACAAGCTCTAGACAAATACCAATCTTGGCTTAGATAACATCACAGTGCAACAACAACACATCTAAATGTATGTGATGATATAAGACTAGACATGAATACAAGTCGACTGACACTATTGGCTATAATGAATTTAGCAAATCTTTTGACATCATTTACCATGATATTATCCTTTCTAAATCATAAACCAACTTTCATTTTTCACTAAGTTCTACTCAATGGTTGCAGTCATAACTAAATGATCACCAGCAATTTGTCATTATAGTTGACGGTCAACAGAGCGATCAGTGGCATCTGGAGTGCCGCAAGGCTCAGTCATTGGTACACTCCTTTTCTCAATGTTTATAAATGATCTCACTATTTGTTTGAAATATTCTCAACATCATCTATATGCCGGTGATTTACAATGCTCTTAATCATCTTTCTTTATCATATTGATAGTGCCGTGGATTATATGAATACTGACTTAAGTACAACACATTATCGGTCAATACAAAATGGTCGTAATGTCAATCCTAAATAATCTCAATATATTAATATGGGGTGAAAATTTTATTAGTATTCTCATTAAATCTCGCATAAATACAATATATAATTTTAAATAAGAGTCCGATTTAATCCAGGTCGGTAGTTACTAACCATGAATTGTATTTAAATGAAAATCTCATATGGAATAATCATTTCACACAAATACATAAGAAAATAGATTTTGGTTTTACCTTCACTTAAGCGACTAAAAAATATTTACCAATGAAAATTAAATACAATCTTATCCCATCCCCTACCCTCCCGAACTTATATTTGGGTGCAATAGTATTTGTGAATAGTTATATTTGAGCTATGATTGCGTAATCATATATTACCATATAATAAGAGACTAACTTGGCTACGACTTAAAGGAACTCTACTCGAGGACCATCATAAAGAAACTTGCGTTTTCAATTTAATATTAATAAAACAAATTGATAATAAGAAGTCATGAAAAGTAGAATTTCTTATGTTTAAGAAAATTAAATAGGCCTACCTCCAATATTTTTACATTTAATGTAAATACTACAAAAAATATTCATTTTGCTAGTAATTCGAAACTTGTAGGTAGACCCAATACTTTTATAATACAAAAAAAATATATAATAAACAAATTACAAGTAAAAGAACATATTACACATTATGTCCATATGTAAAACAATAAATCTTAAATTTATTTTATTTTATTTTGCAGAGATTCTTTCTAAATACTTGGCGGCTCACTTTTATAAAAATGAACTAAAGTACCTTTGTAGTATTCTTTGTTTGTAACAACAAAAGTACACAATACTTACTTTATTCTAGATTTTAAATTATTTATAGTTAAAAAAAGTAATGGTGTACACAGAAGGAATATAACTTGTAATTTGTTTATTGTATAACCATTTATTTTTTGTACTGTAAAAATGGTTTATTCAAGTTTCGAATAACTAGCAAAATGAACACTTTTGTAGTAATTATTTAAATATAAAAATATTGTGGGTAATTTAATTTTCCTTGACATAAGATATTATACTTCCATGATTTTTTTAATCAATTTCTTTGTTTGTATTTGTAAAGTATGCCACGTGTAATATTAAATTAAAGCTGCAACCGTATATTTATTTGATATACATTTGTTATTAAGTGCGTAGTTTTTGTTGTTGTTGTGCTGACTTAGTTATTAAAACTGTCTTTGAAATATGAATTAATTTGTTCTTGCGATGAATTTTTGATACGACTTCCTTTATATCTGTAAAATATTTCACATTAATTTTATAATCAACAGAATCATGTCCGTAGCAGATATTTCTCTATAAATGTAAGTTTTTTGTCAAATATTTTTGGTAGGTTCCGATGAAGCACAAATGTTTAGTTATTGTTGTTTGGGACGGTATATATTGAATTTGTACTTGTCGAACCTTTTTACATTTCTAATTTAGTTTAGGGGGATTAAACAAATCAATGTAAATGTAAAAAATAAAATAAAAAACTTATCACGTACTGTAAGTGAGGATCCAGCTTTCTTGGTTTATGGGTTCAAATAACCGCATAAGTAAGCAAACTTATAAAAAGCTTCCCCTTATTTAGTTTCTTGGTTTCATATGTACCCTCCCTAATGGTAACGCAGCTTAAGATGTAAGACTCGCAATATATTAAGGTGAATTACCCATTTGAAAATACAAGATAAACTTTGAACCCAAGTATGTAAAAAAAAAAAAATCCATCACCTAGAGTTTTTTCTTCTCTCTTTAACTGTGTTTTATAAAACTATCTAAATAAAGAAAATAAAACTTTGTTGTAGGTTGTTAATTAAAGTTTGAAAAATGATTATATATATAAATTTTCCATCAGGAAATAATAACACAAACAAATTATTTAAATACATTATAGAAAACTACAATAATGAAAACTTAACTTTATTTATTCCTCTTCATAACTCCAATCACTTAGAATTCTTTCAGAGGGCTGTTAAATTATTACTTAAGCATATTTTTGGACCTTTTGGACCCTCTACCCGACTTTGTCTGCAAAACTAGGGGAAACCCCCCCCCCCCCCCAAACACTTCATCACCTCTTGTCTTGCTTACGTTATGTTTGTCGATTTTTTTGTAGTTTACTTACAGGAATAACAATTTTTTATTGCAATTTATAAATGGTTGGTAATTATTAACGTAGAGGTGTATATTAATTATGTGAAATAATTAACAATACATATTGTTGTAAACTGAATATAAATATATTGTACTATACAGGTAAAATTAAGTTAAGTAATAAAATAACTTTAAAAAATAATTATTAGTGAATATATTACAAATAATTAATATAGTTTTAGAAAACTCTAAATTTCCTTTAAAGTGATGACCAAGGTCCTTGAATTCACGTCAAGACACTTTTAATTATTACGTGTCCATTTGGGGGGCCTGGGTCCCTGCGCCATTTTTGGCTTTCTCTCTGTTTTACGTTAGCATTGATCTGACACCCCTTCTCCCTTGTCAGCAAAAATAAGGAATATTAGAGCCCCCCAACCTCCATAAGGCGCTTACTTAATACTTAAATGCCTCCCATTGTCTCAGCCTTTCGTTCGAGGACTATATTAATCAACGATATAAAGAAATTAAACCCAATCTTAAAATGGTACCAATTATATTCATAAGGATAAAAAAGGGTTAAGGGATCAACTCCACTATTTTTGATTTTACGAGTTTTGGTTAGTGCTAACGTCCTGGTAAAAATGCTCACAAGGTTAACGAGATGTTTACCATACAGTTAGCTTATTTAATGTACACATTAACTTCAAAACATTCGGCAATATTCTTTATGGCAGTTGTTATTATTCGAGTAAGGCTACATTCTCTATTTTGAAAACAATGGGCGATTATTAATGGATTCTTCCTGCTTGAATTTTGTTCACCTGTAATTAAATCAGTGTTCACTAATGAACGTTTACGGCTTTGATAGTTTATAAATCTAAAGTTCAACGAATACCATAAATGTCAATTTGTATACTTGGTACGACATAAATACGCTTCACAGTCAGCACTAGTTCGATTTTGTTTTCTTAATATTTTTATTTTTACTTTTATTTTCTTCAAAAAATTACCGCCAGTCTTTCTCAAAGATACATGGTTAATTTTATCCCTTTTATTGTTTAATTTATTCAATAGCTAGGATTCCGAAGTTTCATTTTGGCAGGATTTTATAGATGTTTTATAGATGGATGTTTTTAAGCCCCTGGCACCCTCTTTCATTTCATTTATTTAGGCTTAGCCATTCAGTCTATTTTTTAATATTCAATAGATTTAATATTTTTCACTGGTTTTACCTCAAGAAACTAAGGGGCAATTTATTGTTATGTTTAGTATTTGATATATAATAGTATTTTTACAATGTTTTTATCATCTTATTAGTTATTATGATTGGGTAGGCCGTAATGGTCAATATTTAACATGCTTTTAGTTCACTTTACCTATTCATGGCTAAAAGGGAGATATTTATTTGAACTTTAAATCGTTTGTTTAATCTATACATGATCTCCCTCGAGAGCCCACCAGGGATGTTGTAGTAGACTGTTCATCGTGTAGTTACTTTTTAATTAATACATTTTTGTTTAATTTATTGAAAATTTTAAAATTTTTATAGATCTCTTTTTAAGTATTATAAAACTACTGGGCAAGAAACTAGCTCTACAAGAGTATGAAGAAAATGTCAAAATAAATGCTAATGATATAGAAAGTTGAACAGAAATTGAACAGAATAAAAGAGGCCGAAGATGAGTGCGCGAAAGATGTGTGAGGATTTGCTGGGGTGGAAACTTAAAAATAGATGTATTGTTGTAAGAACAGTTAAAATAAGTTGTGAGAGAAAAGTAAGAAACATAAAAACGAATGCTTTCTGTGAAGAGTGAAACAGAATGTAAGAAGTTGTAGGACATATACAAAGAGAAAAAGATTAATGCAAAGAAAGTAGTTAAGGAGAATAGGGAGTAAATGAGATTAAAAAAGAGAAAGAGTGAATAATTATTTTGAAGGAAATAAGAATATGTTCTGGAATTAGGTGAAAAGATCAAAACGAGGAATGTGAGGAAAGTCCTACGGAATTCAGAATGAACTTGGTGAGATAGTCTGGGATGAATACAGTATAACAGAACGACGGAGGAAGTATTATGAGCATTTGTATGAAGAAAACATAGATAAAATTACAGAAGTTTATTAAATGCTATGATTATTGAAAAATTAAGTAAAATGAGGTGCTACAAGCTACGAAAATCTTATAGAATGCCTAAGCTGCGGGCAAAGATGGGATCACTAGTGAAATGCTTAAGTGTGGGGACATGGTATTACCTGCCATATTGTGTGAGTTGTTCAATGTGTGTGCTGGGACTTCGAATGTTCTTAATGACTGGAGTAATGCTGTTATTGTTATTTTGTAGAAAGATAAAGGCAGTAAGAGAGAAGAAAATATTTATAGGGTAATTAGTTGTTGAGTTTTCCAGACAAAGTTTTTTGGGAAAGTGTTAATTGAGAGGGTGCCTGAAAAAAACTGCTAACAAGATTTGAAGTTTGCAATGTACAGTATTTCATGACAGGTGGAGGTTGCATTGACCAGATATTAGCATTGTAACAACTGATTAAGAAATGCATGGCAGTAAGGAAGAAAGTGTATTGTGTATTTGTTGATCTGGAGAAAGCGTATGATCGGGTGAATTGAAGTATGTCATGGAATGTTATGAGAGAGTATGGTGCCGGTGCATGATTATTAAATGCAATTATGGTGATGTATGATGGAAATAAACGTGAGTTAGAGTATATGCAGCGAATGGTTTGACATTGAAGTGGGCGTTAGACAAGATTGTGTTATGTCTCCCTGGTTGTTCAATGTATTCATTGAAAATTATAATAATAATAATAATATTTAGCACCGCGTCTTACTACCCGTTGGGGTTATACGCTTAAGTACTAATTACACTAATAGATTAGGAATTGGGTGGGTTGGATTTAGAGGAAGTGAATCCGCATTTGCGTGGAGGGAGAGTGGAAAACCATTTAGGAAAAACCACCCCCAGTTCACCCGACCGAGATTCGAACCTCGATCTCCCCGTCCTCGGCGGTCGAGCTCAACACAACTAGCACGTTAGCCAACTACGCCACCGAGGCGGGTCATTGAAAATTGTTTGGAGGAAACTTTTGAGGACGCGTTTGGTGTACAAATGGACGATGTCAATGTGAGAGTGTTGCTATATGCAGATTATGCCTTTTTAATGGCTGAGAATGAAAGTGACTTGCGAAATGCATTAAATCGTTTGAATGTAGTGATAGGCAGAATGTATCTACGTATAAATGTATTCAAAGCTAAGGTGAGAGTTTTTGATAAGGATGGATCAGGAAATGAATGTCAGATTAGTGCTCTCATTTTTAAATATATGTTTATGTTTGTTTTTTGTTTGGTTTCTGTTTTAATTTGAATCTTTTTTAAGTGTAAGAAAGGGTGGTAGCCTTAACTTCACCGTTGAATTTGATAATTATTCACGTTAATATTCAAAAATAGTGTTCTTTAATAGACACGTACTAAAATAGATCTGCTAGTATAAAGCCATGAACTATAATATTATTGGTTTAATATTTTGTATTAAAGTACTAAAAAAAAGTATAAAACAAAAAAAATGCAATACTATTCATTAGAAGAGATTTAAGTCGATATGAATAGGCAAGGAGTTCAATTCCATCAGTAGTGCTGTTGTTAAATGAGATAAGACCCAAATAAAAAGGTTATTAATAGTTTTATATTTATTTCATACTTTTGTAATAAAGCTAGTGATATATTTATTAATTTTCAATCATACGTATTCCATTGTATGAATATTTTTTCTAATTAGTATGATCAACAAAATAATTTAAAATGTTTGAAACACACCAAATTATATTATATTTTATTTTTTGTGATATTTCCTTAAGTGGTTTATTTTTTAACTACTATAATGAACACTAATAAAGATTTTTAAACCTGGAATAAAATAAAGTTAACATCAAATATATTTTTTTTTTAGAGTTTATTGCTATAATATTGACTTGGTATACTAAGGATTTTCCACTACATCGTAACAATTAATCCGATCAAAATAACTAAAATAAACTACGCAGAGATATCCAACAAAAAAAAAGGTCAAATTATTTATAATTTAAAACAAAATAACTTGACCGAAAACCTATCTGGCTATATCCTTTCAGCCTTATCCCGCCAGTAGATTAAAGTATTTGATTACCTATACAATATATATGAGTTACCCATTAGTTCAAAGAGATAAGGTAACTTTCACTAGAGAAATGGATTTTTATAACATTCGACAAACTGGATGGACTAAATAAGTCTAGCTCAAGCTTTGGTGGTCGATTTCTACAAGTACTAGGTAAGTAAAACAGCTCCAACCAAGCATCACATCATAGTTTTATCTTTGATTCTTTATTGGAAAATATAGAAATTAAAATCAATGAATCCATTTTACTATATTAAAAATATATAATATAATGTAAATGTTTTATTAAAAGATAGAAATTATACTTATTATGATGTTAATATTGACAAATGAAGAATGCTAATACCAACCCTTCGATAAAATTTCTGGTTCGGTTATTAGAAGAGCTCTTAATTTAATCGGAGTCCTTCTATCGAATTGCATTTATTGGCAATCCTGCAGTGACGTTACTGTGTTAATACCGTCAGTGCTGAAACCCAACGAGTAGCTGATTCCTCCTTGACAGATCCTGCTTGTCTAGTAGAATATGGGAAGATGTGAGATACCCTTCTTCTCTTATAGAACAGAGAATAATCTCCAACAGGAATTATCCAAAGGAGGAGGTACATATAACTAAACACTTGATTCAAACTGTTTGGGAAGTACGGAGACAATAGTCCCGCATTGACTTGTGAGGGGATATTATAACGATGGTTGATGAATCGGAGTAGGAGTTTGGAAATAGAGAGAGAGAGAGTGAAGGAGTTTGGGTTAGTGGGGAGAGGGGTAAGGGATATCCTTTATACCCCCTTACACACTTCTTGTACATCCACTCACACATACACACACATATACACATGGTCTCGTCTTCTCAAAATAGGTTTCTAACTTTGTATGGATGATATGAGTGACGTATTATGTTCCTTTGTACTAAGTCGAAATCTGCAGAGACAGGAAGGAAGGCATTGAAATTCAAACATCACTAGAAACTGGATGGAAGATGAGAAGGAGAAAGCTATGGTAAGGAGGAGTTGAAGAGTGGGAAGGGTGTTGGATGAGAAACTTGGAGAAATTATGTCATGTGTTTGATCTTCCTCGGTAATTTCGACTATCTTAAGTTAACTTGTGAATTTGTGCGTCTATCTGAGTGCCGTTCAGATGTAGACCCTATATTATTCTATGTCAAGTGCTGGATATTCGAATTACCCATGGCAAGGTAATTAATGTTCATTATTAAACATTATCGCTACATCATTTGAGCTTCCCTTCAAATAATGAACAACTGTCGACTTGATATGATTATGTATATAGAATATTTTACAAAATGTAACATATTCAATCTTGAGAACTAAATTAGATATCCTCTTCAGTGACCGAATGGTCTAAGGCATCACTATCGTGCTATACTGGCCTGCTGATGACGAGGAGATCAGAGCTCGAATCCCAATCAGGTTTACTACTGATGCTGGTTTTTCTTAAATTGTTTCCCACTCCCTTTACATGCAATTAGGGTATATTACCTCTAAAACCATTCCTTCCTTATCTCTAAACAATTAGAGTAATCATCATATATGCGTATAGCCTGAACACATAGTAAGACGCGGAGATGGAATGTTTTGAGATTGGTTTTCACAAATGTTTCTCCGTTTTCACTCAACACAATTTTGGTTACATTACTTCTAAATTATACTCATCAAAGTAGTGTACTTAAATATCAATAGCACAGCCAGGTATTATGAGGTAGAAATAAAATCGTTGATCTATTAATATTGATAAACAAATTAGTCAATTCCTTAAACATAATGAAAATGACATATACTAATTTTTTTGAAAAAGAGAAAAGCTATTTATACAAATTATTCATATAGTTCTTAAGATCGAAGTATTTTGTCAAAAATAAAATTTCATTTCAAACTAAAGTAATATGTAAACATAGAATCTCCAAATATAATGCCAAGTTAAAAATAGATTAAAATATAAACAACCTATAGAAATGGCTCCTTTTTCAGCCCTCTCTTACTTTCGTTTTTAAATATATATATATGTAATATATATATATATATATATATATATATATATTACAAGACTATTTATAAAATACATATCAGGTCTATAGTAGATTCATCCTTAACCTAGGTTTTAGGGCTTAGTTTATTATATTTGGTTTAAGATAGAAGAAAGCAAAGCCGTACAATTAAGTATATAAGTAAGGCGAAGCTTGGGGGATGAATTATTATAATCACGTAGGTCAGCTGTAACTGAATAATATTCGAATAAGAAAATCACACTAAATATCATAACTACCACAGTTCGATGCCCACACTTATCGACTTTCCACCTTTTTGCTAAAGCCTACTAAGTACAACGTGAATCTGGTCTTGGACCACTTGGCCAACAAAGTGGGCATATTTTATATTCGATATAATATTATGTTTTAATAAGAATCTTTTGTTACATCCAGTAAGAAAATTTAAATTTTACTGTTTGTAAATGTTTGGCATTTTACGGGAGTTATCAAATATTTTCTATTTATAAGTTCCAAGGTTAATGATTTAAGCTAACATGAATTTTTTTTGTCGGCAAAATATTAGATGAATAAACAATTCATAAAAGCTAGTTTTTAAAGTCAATAAAAAATTATCATAAAAATATATGCACAGTTAATGAACGACTCAGCATTTAAAACATTTCAGTCAAACAAGTTTCTTGACAAAAAAATATAAATTCAATTTCAAAAATGATTTTGAGAAATATTAAATTATCAACTTTACTAGCCATTTGTACTGAATATTTTGTATTGGATTTTCTGAAACTCTTTCAAAAGTTTCGCTAATTTTTAAAATTCTACATTAATTTATTATTAAAAACAATTAAAAATCAAGCTTTAAACATTTTTATTTTAACATTTTGGTGTCAATCATGTATCCGGTTTTTTTTTAATGAAAACTACATTTATCTACGTTAAAAGTGACCTTTCTATAATCAAATATGTAAATGAAGTATACTATTTTTTATATAGACTATGTAACGTGGTTTTAAGGTAATATTTTGTTTTAATAAAAACTAAAAATAATATTATCTTGGAAGGGTAAGATATTGATAGCGTGTACAATGTACACTAAATGGGTGGCACAT
Organism: Timema podura; assembly: GCA_033556935.1. NCBI lineage: Eukaryota > Metazoa > Arthropoda > Insecta > Phasmatodea > Timematidae > Timema > Timema podura. The sequence continues at coordinate 61,745,394 of JAVRXN010000010.1, read as the reverse complement.
TTAATAAAGATAAATGTCAACCCTATTCCCTTTCTACCCCAAGCCTTCTGTGAAAACTCTGGTTTCCCTCGCTAGATGGCAGCATTGAGCGAACTCTCACAAGAGTAGAAATCTCGTTCTACCCCTGAAGCTTGAAGACATCCGACAAGGCAGGCAGACAGTCTTTTGGATGGTAGAGTTTGTGTGAGAAAACAATGGGGAAGTCATTTTACGCCTAACTTGGTGTATTATTACTAGTAGACTAGGAGTAGAGCTGGATGCACTACTACTCCTGATTTACTGGCTGATGTGACTTCATTTACATGGGGAATATTGGAAACCGTGTCTACCCCCAATCAGCTTCTCAGCACTTGCTTAAAGTATTTCAGGACAAATACGAAACATTTGTTATAATAGGTTAAACCTTAAACACTGCCAGTCAAGAATGATCTAATTTTAAAACAAACTTAAACACATTAACTCACGTTTCTCAAATTAGATTTGTATATATGGTCAGGTGTAGTTCTATAATTTCTTCCTTAATCACTAATCTATATGTGAAAGCCAATGTATATATATATATATATAATGTATGTGATATTATACTATATATATTGTATGAAATAATATAGATTGTATATTATATATATGAATCAGGTTTCACATATAGATTAGTGATGAATACGAAATTATATAAGTACACATGAATTCAATCTAAAGTTGGAAAAATTTAGGAAAAAGCATCCTAATTACACTCGACTGAGATTTGACCGCCTACCTCCCTAACCACGGCCAGCCAGAAAGGCCAGTCTGCGAGCCCATCGATACGAGCTTTCAATAATCTATAAACATCCAATATTTACTAGCGTAGATCATCATTATATAGCTTAGTTAAGCTTAAACTTCTCAAACTTGTATTTAATTACGTTGACTAATATAGTTAAATCAAAGCAGGGTACTATAGGTATGTTGAAGATTGAAGTATATTATAAAACTTTCCACCACACTGACGTTTAATAATGTTTTAGTAGCCAAACAATGGTGAGTACTTTGATTTTTTCAAATTATTTGTGAGTAAATACCCTATATTTACTTTCTCTCTATCTTACAGGTAGAGAAAGTATTGTGATCGTCAAAAAAATCGAACTCGAGATTTTGATGAATTTTGACGTTTCATGACTTCCTGAATCCGAAAAAGTGGTTTTTGAATTTCCGTCTGTCTGTCTGTCTGTCTGTCTGTCTGTCTGTCTGTACCTCCAACTAGAGCCTAAACTATTTTACCGATTGAGCTGAAACTTGATATCTAGGGTTTTCATAGGGTTGCCCCGAGGGGTTTTTGGAATTGGATATCTACCCCTAAAATTAAGGGTAGTTTACTGAAGGGCAAAAAGAGAAAAAGTCGATTTTCTCAAAATTGGCTCTAACGATTTTGATTAAATTTCATTTATGAACATAAATATATATTCCAAACAAAATGGCTACTCTCAATATTTCGGCAAAATCGTTTTAAGGGCTCCGGTCTGATGCGTAAATTAACATTTTTTATAATAGCTCCGAAACTATTTGAGATATGAAATTACTTATCATTACAAATATGTATATATATTTATAATACAAATATTTTATTCGAAACATATTTTTATAAAATCAATAACTTTCAATAAATACGCAATTATATATATATTTTTAACTTTTTGGGCATTAAAGCTTAAGTATTGCAACCGTAATAAAAACTAACCTGAAATGTTGATGGATGTCGACGTCTCATGACCCCCCGAACCCTTAAAAATAGTCTTTGCAATGCCGTCTGTCTGTGTGTCTATTAAAGCTTAAAATTAAGGGTAGTTTACTGAAGGGCAAAAAGAGAAAAACTCGATTTTCTCAAAATCGGCTCTAACGATTTTGATTAAATTTCATTTATGAAAATAAATATATATTCCAAACAAAATGGCTACTCTCAATATTTCGGCAAAATCGTTTTAAGGGCTCCGGTCTGATGCGTAAATTAACATTTTTTATAATAGCTCCGAAACTATTTGAGATATGAAATTACTTAGCATTACAAATATGTATATATATTTATAATACAAATATTTTATTCGAAACATATTTTTATAAAATCAATAACTTTCAATATATACGCAATTATATATATATTTATAACTTTTTGGGCATTAAAGCTTAAGTATTGCGACCGTAAGAAAAACTAACCTGAAATGTTGATGGATGTCGACGTCTCATGACCCCCGAACCCTCAAAAATAGTCTTTGCAATGCCGTCTGTCTGTGTGTCTATTAAAACTTAAAATTAAGGGTTGTTTACTGAAGGGCAAAAAGTGAAAAAGTCGATTTTCTCAAAATCAGCTCAAACGATTTTGATTAAATTTCATTATTAAACATTAATACATATTCCAAACAAAATGGCTACCCTCAATATTTCGGCAAAATGGCTTTAAGGGCTCCGGTCTGATGCGTCAATTAACATTTTTTTAAATAGCTCCGAAACTATTTGAGATATGAAATTACTTAGCATTACAAATATGTATATATATTTATAATACAGATATTTTATCCGAAACATATTTTTATAAAATCAATAACTTTCAATATATACGCAATTATATGAATTTTTTAACTTTTTGGACATTAAAGTTTAAGTATTGCGACCGTAAAAAAAAAACTAACCTGAAATGTTGATGGATGTCGACGTCTCATGACCCCCCGAACCCTAAAAAATAGTCTTTGCAATGCCGTCTGTCTGTGTGTCTATAAAAACTTAAAATTAAGGGTAGTTTACTGAAGGGCGAAAAGAGAAAATTTTGGTTTTCTCAAAATCTGCTCAAACGATTTTGATTAAAATTCGTATCTAGGCGTTGATTAAGATTATAAATAAACTGGCTATTTTCATTTTCCTATGAAAATGATTTTTAGGGTACATTGCAGAAGCGTTAATTTCCGTATCTCCACAACTATTGGAGAAACTAAACAACTTATCATTGCAAAATTGTAGGACTATTAGAAATAATAAACTTTTATTTGACATATATTTTTTATAAAAGCAGCAGTTTCTGAGATATTTGCAAATATATTAATACAATTTTGTGAGCTTTAGTTGTAAACATATACTACTTAAGTCTTAACGTAATAATTCTCCAATGCCATAGAGTAATTAAATATAAGTATCTAAAAAAGTATGTTATTTTTCCTTAAATCTCTTAGGAGAAATGTTTGCATAGCAATGATCTATCTCCATTTTAGACTCAATAGTCAATATTTACATTTTTTATTGGTCAAAATGTATAAATGAATAATTAAATATCAATGCGATGACTTGAAGATCTGCAACACCTTTTAAAATGTTAAAATTTTAACCAGAAATCGAAATTTTAATACGAAGTGTTGACCCTTGTGGAAGACATTAAACTGTTTGAAATGTTTTTAGGTGGACAAAGATGCGCCTCTTTTCTCATTGATTATATATCATTGTATATTATTTTATGCGTGTTCTTATGTGGAGTGGTGATGATACAATGTACATTATTCCGTTCAGAAATCTTACGAGTTTATAGAAAGAGAGAGAAAGTCTGTGCGGTGTGCCGTACCATTTATTTTAAATAAAAAGAACTATTTACTTGGACAAAGTGAGCTGGAACAAATTTATATTTATTTTTTTCTATAAAATTATTTAGGAGTTATTAAAACATTACTTATCAATGTGAAAGACTACTAATTCAACATTAGCACAATATAATAAAATCATAAGGTAGATTATTGGGAAAGTGTGTAAGAAAATATTTACTATATCAATATTATCTTAACCCGCTTCTGTGGCCACTTGGTCTTATGCGTTATTATCGTGTTGGACTAGACTGCCGAAGACAGGTTGATCGGGTCTCGATACCGGTCAGGTGCACTGAGGGTGTTTTTTTTTTCTAAATTGTCTGCCACTCTGCCTCCACGTAAATGCGGGTACATTTTCTCTAAATTAAATCTTCCCAATCCCTAACCCATTAGTGTAATTAGTACATAGGCGTATAAACTAAACGGGCAGTAAGAAGCGGTGCTTAAAAATATATATACATTATTTTAGAGCCATTCAAGCTTATATTTATTGTGGTGTTCCATCCATCAAATCATATAGATCTCATCTCGAATCATCCATATCCAAACACTTATTATTAAATGGAACTAGTCTCCTTAGAGTCTTGATAGATTTATTATGTGCCCTGTCAAGACCAATGTAAACACATAATTTAATGTTAATTTCTCTTGTAAATTAAAATTTTAATATGACTTTTGTAAAATTTTTATTATATATTTATATATATATATATTCAAAATTAAATAATAGTGTAAGTTTTCATTTAAGTAAGGTGTATTCGTAATTGAGATTATTTACAAGGTTGGAATGACTGACTATGATTTTAAATACTTGTGACTAGGAGATCAAGATCAAATAGTTGCACTGGAAACCAAGTAGCCCAATATTTGATTTTACTTATTTTCTCAAAGATAATTTGTAAACTGCTTCTTGAAATTCACACACCTAATTCTGTTTCTTCAGTTCATCTCATTTCTCGTAGCTAGTTCTGGTGATGGAAAGTAGATCAAATATTTATGTGTATAGCAACAAATAATGTGTATACACACTCAGTTATGATACTAGTGCCATCCTTAAATCTAATAAATATATGTATTCCTTTTCCTTTGTAAAGATCATGGAATTTAGAAAGCTAGGAAGTCATTGAAACCAACCACCCATCCACCCATCCCTTCTAGGGAAACTAGATACATTAAGCAAAATACAAGCACAGCACTATTTCAACGTCAGAAACGCGATGAATAAATAATCGAACAATTCAGGTTGGTTTGGAAGCCACAGTTTCTGGTAATGCACAGCCCTCTGGCCCGTATTTCTCCTTCCCCTAGCAGTGTATTAACTAACTTGTAGCGTTTGCGGTGGCCATAGATCACCAAGATGAACAACGAGTCCGGTTTGACGGTCAAGGAGGCTTTAATCACGGCAAGAAAACTCATAAAATCATTTATTTAGAGGAGGATGATTTATTTGGGATAATATTGAGATATGTTGCTGCTAAAGGATATTTTACTGGACATTATATATTGATAATGTATTTTTTCCACATTTTTGGGAGGCTAGTAGATATGCGTTTTTGAATGTTATGTTGTCTATGCAAAATTGATATCAGATTGAAAGATAAAAAAGTGTATTATGAAATCATTTATAATATAGCAGCTAATTACATAAACCACTTCCTAAATTTTGACTAGTTTCACATAGTAGAAATCATAGAGCTAATCGTAATACGATCTTAGGTAAAAAATTTGTTTTAATAAGTGTAATATATAGTTTTGAAAATTGAAATAAGTATTATTAGTTAGCATTTCGATGATTTAATTTCAACAAAATTCCTCAAAGAACAGATATATTTAACGTCAAGCTCGTTCAATCTGGTTATTCATTGAATGAAGATCGGGGTATAAATCAAAGCTTGATAAATTGGGAGTGGATTTTCCCAAATGTATTCCCACTCGCCCTCCACACTAATGCAATAAATTCCATCATCACTGCCCCATTATTTTAATTAAATGACGAAGATGCCAAAAACATACTATTTTAAATTTGTGAAAAACATATGTAAGATCACAATTTACAAGTCTATAAAATATTATACCAAATAAAAATTATATTAATCCTAGATATTCCACATTATTGAGCGCACAGTCTAATGTCAGGCTCATATAATATGGCTCACCGATGAAAATGATGCCAGGGCTCAAATCACTGACTGGTGGACAGAGATGAAATTTTCTTAACTATTTTCCACACCACTAAAATGCAGGTACAGGTTATTTAAGTTTCCCTTTATCATCTATAATCCATGGCGTGAAAAAAAAACTACGTTTAGCGTGAGATGATAAAAGGATTCGATGGAAAAAAAAGGTTTCATTAAGTAAATAAGAAATCAATTAATTTTGTCCTACAAAATTGAATATTTTACCATTCACAGCTATATTTTATACTGGGCATATAATAATATCATTAAATTGTTTCTAAAAGTGAAATTTTCAAACAACTTATATCTTTTCTTTTCATTAATTGATACCCAAAATACTAGACACACATGTTTATCTTGACCCCCAAGTTGATCTTATCCGTATTCAAGTGGCTGTTGTGACTCTAAAACTCATAGAGGGCACTCTTATCGACCTATCTCAAAGGAGGCAAGTCCCCCTTCCCATCTTTAAAGACCAGCCACATATAGCAGCCACAATATTGCACGAGATCACTTACAATACCTAGTACGCCTAATTTGTGTGTTACCTGACACCAGCAAAACCAATTTGTTATGACTTTGCTTGATGCCATTGATCACACTCTTAAATTACTGGAGTTTAAATTTGCAAGTAATTTACAGCCCTTGACATTAATGTTAAGTTTAGAATCGTTTAATATTCCTACACCAACCCACTAACCCTCCATCTCTAACAGTGTAACAATTTAAAATTTAAAAGGTTCAGGTTTTATATACCTGCTTGCTCAGTGTTAGCTCTCTGCTAGGCAGAGAATATATATTTTACGGAGATTTGGAGACCTCCACCATTTTATTAGCCCTACTTAATAATTCATATTTTAAGAGTTGTTTGATTATTGATGGAGTGTGGGGGGTTCTTCCATAGTATGATTTTGGTAGGAAGAACAGTTTAAGTTAGTTACTAAAGTTAATAAAACAGTTTTAATATATTCATACATCAAGTCATGCTATCTGCTGCTGTCACTTTTGAATGATTTAATCAATACCTATAAAATAACACAGATAGTATAGTAAAATGTTATCAATGTTGGCCGCAAAGAAATATGTTTGAATTTTCTCTACTGTTCTATCAACCAAAATCAGGGTATATCTTTCCACCCTATCCGAATATTCTAGCATAGCTAACAGTTTGTTTTTATGTTTATGTATTCACAACCCCTGCCCCCTATATGCCCACACAATAAAAAATTTAGAATTTTCAGATATTTATGAATATTAGGAGGGGTTACTTTACCGCCTCCCACAATTTAATTTTCTCCCACACTGATAAGTAGCTATTTCTATTAGTTTAGGATATTTTAACACCCCCACCACCTTTTCTCCAACTCACTTTAAGAAATTTCTTAATTCAAGATTTTTTTGTTATCTTGAATTATCTCTCTAATTGTCTGCCAAATTTTAGTTTTCAACCTCATCTAAAATGGTTTATTTTTTATAATAACACCACCCTAACCCCAACCAAAAAAACTTGGAGCCCAAATTTTAAATATCCTATTTAGAGATTTTTCTGGTTCCAAGAAAAAATCTTTCTACCTTCTTAACAAATATCAGCCTTACAGCTCATCTATCCAATATGTTTGACGATCACAAAGTTACAACACCAGTTTCATAAATATGGGGTTGAATTTGGTAAGAACCCTTCTTATCAGATATTTACCAACTATAAGGAACCTCCCTGCTGAATTTCAAGATGTCAGGCTCAGGGGCTTGTAAGATATGGTGGTGATTTAGTGAATCAGGGCTAAAAAGTAATACAAATCAATATAAAAAGCTATTTAGAATGTCCAAAAGTTAGTAAAAATGTGCCAGTAATGTAAACTTCATATTTGCTTGGAAATATATTATACAAGGCCGTAGCCAGGGAGGGGTTTTGGGGGTTTAAACCCCCCGCAAAATTTTATTAACAGAATATATATGACTTTATTTATGGTTCAAACAATATTAAAATTAAGATACAAATACAAATTAGGGGGCTGTGTTACCATAAAAAGCACTTCAGAGAGCTTCTAGAGGTGTTAAATATTTCGAAATTTTCCTAGTCTTTGGCATTTTGGGGGTTATTTTACCATAAAAAATCTTCACAGAGCTTCAAAAAGTGTTTAATATTCAGAAATTTTCCAAGCCTTTAGCAGTTAGTGAGTTATTTTAACATGAAAAGAACCACTTCAGAGAGCTTCTAGAACTGTTTATCATTTAGAATTTTTTTCTAGCTTCCAGCAATTGGGGGATGTGCCCACCAAACCCCCCTGAAATTATTGGCTGGCTACGGCCTTGATATTATAAATTGGTAATCAGTTAACATGTTTAAATTAGTAAAAAATATTTAAATCTTTTCTATGCCTAGATCTAGTACTTAAAGCCATGATAACATACTAAAATTATTTAGAAACAGTCCTGTTTTTATGTAGCTATGTACAGTACATAAAGCAAATATAAATTCATGTGCACCACAAGCTTGAAAATTACAACATGAAGCCATCCTAAAATAAAAAAAAAGTTGATTGAAAATATATTGACTCCAGAATCCATTCAAAATTCAAAACCATATGTTAGAAATCCCAGGCTGGGTGCAAGAACTTGACTAAGTAGATGATAAGTGGACACCCAGCGTCGGTTTGCTTGCGTCATCATAGGTTAAAAGGTGTAGCGATAGTGTTCTCAGGACAGCACTATCGGTCCACTAAGCATTCACTAACATTCTTGCATACCATCCTAGATGAGTTAACTTTACTGACACTCAGAGGAAGGTGTTAAGGTAATGTATTGTGTTAGCTACAATAAATCTCTATAAATAATTTCATATTGTGTATGTGTGTTTTTCCCCATCCTCTAGAGGCCCTTAGATGACCTAGAAAGCTGATACCTTGTACAAATTCAGGCTCGGACTTGGCAAAAAAAAAAAATTGCCATGATTAAAATAAGATTTGAATAATCAAGACAAGGTGGAACCGTGATGGCGAAGTTAAATTTAGTGAGTACAGATTTAGTGGTTGGGGGATGTTCAGCAACGAAGGGTTATTGGTGCCCGCTGACAGCGGGATTGAAGGCACACCTCTTCAATGATACGTTTGGCCGTGTCGCGTGGCTGCAATTGGAGCAGTGGAAATCAGCAGTTTAGTCGTTGAGTGATAGCGTTTGGTGTTGATTTTATGCATATGTAATTATTTGGCTCCTGCCTAATTTTTCGTTACTGGAGTAAGAATTAAGAAAATTCAAGTTGCCAGACAAAAAAAACTATTGTTTAATCAATAAGTTTTGTTAATAAGGAGAGCCTTTCGTAGAATTTCAAGTTCATGCCCACAAAACCTTAATGAGATCGTAACACATTCCCCTCCCTGGAATAAGTTTTGATCAAAACGTTCTCTATCTCTCTCTCTCACACCTTTTTCCATTTCTAAATTCTATAATTAAATTATTTTGACTAGTAATAACATCAAACGTACTATTATATTTTATATGGGATTTATAACAGCTTCCTCCCCTTATTGCAATTTGGATATGTAATGTTAAATTCATTTAATAATCTAGAAATATAAATTTTTCTAAGTTTGGCGTGAAAATGAACATCTATTTTGAAATGTGAGGGTTTGTTGCTTTGAAGAGACTTGTATTCAGCGCTGATACAAGTCAGGTTTATTTAAGGTGATTAGGGGTATGATATCTACCCTTTCTTTTGTCAGAGATAAAGCCAGTTTGCTTAGGACGGATGTTGTTGAGACAGGCTGTATCCTAATAGTCCGAGGATCCGTGCCACGGATATAGTATATTAATATATTTTACAATTTCTTCCTTAAATGCTAGATGTTTTGTGAATGTTTCTTTATACTATATTTATTAAAAATAACCTATAAAATTTGGAGTATTCAATAATAATAATAACCCGCCTTGGTGGCGTAGTTGGCTAACGCTCTAGTCGTGTTGAGCTCGACCGCCGAGGACGGAGAGATCAAGGTTCGAATCTCGGTCGGGTGAACTGGGGGTGGTTTTTCCTAAATGTTTTTCCACTCTCCCTACACGCAAATGCGGGTTCACTCCCTCTAAAATTCAACCCTCCCAATTACTAATCTATTAGCGTAATTAGTACTTAAGCGTATAACCCGAACGGGTAGTAAGACGCGGTGCTAAATATAGAAATATAGAATAATAATATTTAGCACCGCGTCTTACTACCCGTTCGGGTTATACGCTTAAGTACTAATCATGCTAATGGATTACGAATTGGGAGGGTTGAATTTAGAGGAAGTGAACCCACATTTGCGTGGAGGGAGAGTGGAAAACTATTTAGGAAAAACCACCCCCAGTTCACCCGATCGAGATTCGAACCTCGATATCTCCATCCTCGGTGGTCGAGATCAACACGACCAGCGCGTTAGTCAACTACGCCACCGAGGTGGGTGAGTATTCAACAAAGCCTTGAGTCACATTGGGAAAAGAAAAAATAGTTTTACTCTGGAAGTCCTTGCAATAGCAACTATTATTTATTATTAATCAATATTATTGGAGGGCCCTGTCAAACCCTGTGTACAATCATAGTATAGACCACAGGACCTAACGGAGCCAGATTTTGGCGAGGAAGGAATTCTGGCGATGCTAGCCACCAGAAATAATTGATTTGTTTGGCAGCAGGAGCTATTTGCCTAGAGTCAGCCTTGTTCCACTAGGGTTAGTTGTCCCAAGTGGCCAGGTCATTTACACGACAACCCCAAGGGAAGCTGGAGAATAGCTGGATAGTGGGGGTAGGAACTTCTAGAAGGTTCATATAAATTATGTTTACAGTACCTAGTGCAGGGAAGCTCAGCATAGTTCTAGAAAGACCGTCTCAGGCAAAGGTATAAGTTTAAGTATTGTCAAAAGTTTAGTGTTATCACTCTTGTAATAAATAATCCAATAATAAAATTATCTGTTTAATTAACAAGCATCCAGTGTGCAACTTTATTATAAAAGATCTATAAATCACTATCCAACTCATTTAATCGCAATAAACTATAGCTACGCCAATACTGCAAGTTACAATTTTGAAACGTACTTCTCACCACTTGTTTCCAAATTGTACACATATTCAATAAACTTGCAAGAGAAATTATTCTTAGTGACGAGGAAGTTGGGGTTTGAATTCCGGCACTAGCAATCATGACCATTTAAAAAGTGATAAATAAAGATAGTATCAGCACTTTGCAATAAGGTAATTTCAATGGAACGTTAATGATTTCTTTGTAATATAAGCTTAGGTGACCTGGCAGTCTAAGGGTAAGGTTTCGGACTTCGGTGCTGGGAGTCCAGGGTTCAATACTAGGTCCTGGCACAGATTTATCTGATTACAAAACCCTTCATTCACCTCTGACAAGACGTGTATTAATCACAACTTGTGAATGTGTGGAGTGCCAGTCCTACACCGTGGCTCCGATCCCACGTTAAACTGTAGTTCCTATATTTCATCTCACAATCACCCTACCATTACACATTAGCGTATGTGCGTATAACCTGAATGGGTAGTAAGACACGGTGCTAATAATAATAATAATGGTAATAATAATAATTGAAGCTTATATCTTAAATTTGTTTTATTTGAACAAATGCCCTCAATGTGACAGGTGCTATGAGTAAAATTAAGAGGGATCGCGCGAGCATTTACCTAAAGAAAAGATAGAAACTCGTAGTCTATTGACACAACCCCCAACCAGGTCCTAGTGCACGCTGCCGGATTTTGATCTGACCAGTTGACTGAAATTATTAGAATATTGCAGAGTTAGCTCAACCAATAATTAAGATTTGTTGAGATTATCTTTTTAAGATAGTAGAGGATCAACATTTTTTGTATTGTAAATTTTTAAGGGAGCCTATCCCCGTTTTTTGCTATTCGTTTTTACATTTAGGAATCTTCTTCGTTTTGGTTTGGAGGGGTAACACCGGCAATCCCAATCTCAATCATTTACCATACCGATAAGTAGCTTACTCTTCTAGCTTATAAAATTTTAAAACTAGAACTCACTTATAAAGATATAATCTTTAACAATTATTTTATTATTTAGAGTGTTCCTTTTACGTTCCTGGCAAATTTAATTTTCTTATTTCCTAACCGGTTTTTTTATACTTCTTTCTGAGTTACATTTTGAAATTTGAAATGTGTAGACCTTTATGTTTGTTTGGAATAGTCACTAAGCCCACTTTATAAATTTCAGTTCTCTAGTATTTTTATTTTATCTGTACAAGTCCTTCTACTTTCTTGACCAATCTAAATTTTCTACAATTCCTAGAAGTGATTTTTCATATATCCCTCTCCCTTTTTCTCCCATATATATATATATATATATATATATATATATATATAAATCCCATTTATTATTTTGAGTTCCTTCTCGTTATTTTAAATGACCCCTTTACCTTCATTTCTAATTTAAATTTTAAGTAACGGCATCAATATTTTTCTTTTCTTTTGACATATACTGAATGTGACTTTTAAAAGTAGCCTATATTTATATAAATGAATTCGTCAAGTTTTTTTTTTTTTTTTTTGGCTCATCAAGCAAACTAGCTGACATTTTAAGAGTGAAAGGCTAAATTAGAGTCGAAGCGATTGTGTGGGTTTCTCCAGCAAGGCTAGTACGGTAACTCACTCTGTAGGAGGCCTCGGTAGCAGTTTCATTGTCAAATTTGAAATTATCACTCTAAGATTCTGACATTCTATTAATGCCCAATATTATGCAAAAAAAAGTGACATCTTTGTCATTATATTCAGGGTGAATTGCATCACGATATATACGAAGTTTGATAGGTAACATACAACTGTTTAATAACAATTGGTTGCACAAAATGCATACTGCATCGGGGCTAGTTTACGCCTGAATACGTAGAGCCCGAAGACAGATCTGAATCATTGTATTTCCGTTTTTTACTACTTTATGTTGTTCTAGAACTCCTTATAATAGATAGTGACATAAAAGTTTGGATTTACTTACACCTAAAACTTCGGAAACACTCGTACTTGCTGTGTGTAGTAGGACTTGATTGTTTTCTAAAATTACCTATTTTCAACTACTGATCCATGATAAATAATCACGAATAAATACAAACAAATTGGTTGACCCTAATTAATATATAAATAACATGAGCATATGTTACCTAACAAATGTGGCCAAACCAGGTTGAACACGATCGAGAAAGATAGCTAGAGACAAAAGTCGCTAATTTGCGATCTGAAGTGATAGACGTTACTAAAAATAGATAAACTGCCACTCCTGATAGCAGGTGTTAAGAAGAGGGAGGATTTCTTGTTATGAGAAATCTACATTTATTCAACAAGAAAATGGTGCAATTGAAGGAGAAAAATAACCTTTTCATTGAAACTACTAACAAGAATGATTTTGGACCTAGTGAGAAGCCCATAAATTGGCAGAAAATGTTTTAACAAACATCGTAAACTCCAGTGGTTTAATCAGATTAATATATATTCAAGAAGATTGTATTAGCTGGATATTTGAACATTCATAAGAATCAAACATATTGTCAATTGAAGAAGTTTCACAATTATTTTTATCAAAATATTGATCCATTTAAAAATTTAAATTAGCCATAATAGAAACTAATTTACGGATCCAATGGGTACTATACACGGATCCCTTGGGATCAGCGAAGCACAGATTGGGAACCACTGCCTTAAGGTATTAAACTAATTCTAATTTAAACAAAGTTTAAAATTATTAATTGTTACTAGGTTAGTGTATAAATTCATTTATTTTCTCAATACAAGCATGTTTTACATTACTTAAACTAATTTATTATGAAATTGTATTAATTAATTTATCTATACATCAATAATCGGATTTTTAACTTTCTGAAAATTGTGCATATAATTAATTGTGCATATATAATTAATTTTTTATAGGCCTGCATGTGATATATTTACTCCTCTGCTAATGATACTAATATAATAGTTAATATTTATTTTAATTTATTGAATTATTTTTATTTATGTTTATAATAATTTTAACTATATTGAAAGTATAGATTATATTGACAATATTGGTATTACTAACTTTAGCTATAATGGCGTGTCGTAGCCTATGCGATATGTTTAAATCCCTTTTCATACGTGAATTAATCTGGCAATAAATTTATCTTTCAAATTCGATTTTAAGAATAAACTATGAGAGGCTATAATATCCAAATCCGTACAGTTCCATTCGAAATGGATAAGTTCATATAAAAGTGATATAAAAAAACAATATGCTCTATTTTGAGACAGCTGGTTGTAAAATATATCTCACTTGAATCTTGTCAACACAAATCTCCCTTTCAACACCATGACGCCATTTTGGTCCTATTCTAATAGGAACATCCTAGTGATGAGAATGGAAAGCTCTGGAATGGCAATAGTCCCTATTTTGAAAACCAGTTTCTAAAATTTGCGTAAATTTGTCACGCAAGAAGGATGACATATGATTTTGCAAGAGAATGTACTTGTACAGATGATTACATTGGAAAATTAGAACTTTGTAGAGAAACGGTGAGCATGGGTTGTTGGCAAGGGGGTTGAGGGTTGTAACCATTTGCTCTGCCGCTCGGGTGCACATTGCTTTTAACCCCCTTCATCCAATCCCTACTCCTTCCCACCTCAAAAAACCCCTATACCCCCCACCCGCGCAACAACTACTACCGACCCCTTTTCCAGAATAATTGCATTTTGCCTTTCCGGCAAATTACAAATAATTAAGATTCATTCAATGACGAAAGATGTAATTAGTAATGTAAACAAAATTTATTTCAGGGAAAGGATGTTGAAAAGAAAAAGTCCATCAGTTTAGCAAGGTTGTGGTACGTAAAGTAGGTAAAGGAAGGGGAAGAAGAAACGGTTTGGAATGGGAATGGGAACAAGGAATGAAGGGTATTGTGAGCGGGTGACGGTCCAATTGGATTTCATGTGGAAAATTTGTTATTCATTGTGTTATGTGTGGTATGCCTTTTCTTACATTTTAACTTAAAAGGGCTTTTAACATGGTTTATTAAAAAAGAGAAACTAGACCAAAAACATTCGCCACAGATGATAGCTTTATTACTCTTAATAATGGGGGAAACGTATAAAAACGAAGGGATAGTAAGATGCAGTGCTAAAAAGTAGTATAATAATGGGATTTTAGAATTAGTTCCCTTATAGTATGAAATGAGTGGTTAAGCTAGTTTCTTGGTTTTAATTTTCTGTTTTGGTGTTGTGCCCAGATAATAATCCCAATATTCTGTTTGCTGAAAATCTTAATAATCTATAAATTTTTATTTCTATAACCCTCAAAGAGAAAAACTTGTATTCCCAATCTAATAATCGTGTATGATAATGTTTAAAATTTTAAATAAAAAAGCACTATTTTATGAAACAATAATTTTAAGCTTTTATCTTTCAATACGCCTCAATACTCGTTCGGGCTATTCACATTAAAAATAATTTGGATAATATTTTAGGGATCGCCAAGGTTTTATTTAAAGGATGTGCACCCATATATGTGTAGAGATAGGGAGGAATACAATCTAGGAAATTCTCCCTCAATACACTCTTCCGGGAATACGAAATTCAATCTATTACGAGCGTGATGCGTTAGACCATGCGACCACCAAAGTGATTGAATTACGGTCCTTGGAACTAGCTAAATGTTTCGTCATTGGGCGCAAACAAGCTCAGGTTTCTTATTATATTTTTAGTTACAATTCGTATCAAATAAACATCACCGCTTTTTTGAATAAAAGTTACATTTTTTAGTATTTTATTCATTTAAATGAACTGTGCTAGATGTTACTCCCCCCTTGTTCAGTTCCTTGTAAGTCAAGCCATGTCAGATTATCATACTTTTGCGAATAATATATATTATATGGTTATATAATGTTGACAAATATCGTGTGATTGATGAACTTTGGCTGCTTGATTTAAGGAAATAACTGGATCATTATATTTCAAAGATTAAACAGTTAATCCTCATTAATTGATTGGTTGATTTAAAAATAGTAACTAGAAATTGAATTTGGAGAGATTACATACTCAACTATAGATAGAGCTTGAGAACTCACAAACAAAAGTAAGCTACAACAGTAGAGTAGAAGGGCCAAAGCTGGCGCACTTAATTTTTGCAAAAAGGATGCCATCTACACCGTCTCTCGCCCCAAAACAGTCCCCATCACCTCCAACCCATACACTCTTCAACACACACACTCCTACAGGTTCGTGAAAGTTCTTGTGGGCTAGTTTATGTTCAGACATGTTCTGATTGTCTCGGCATGTTGCGACAGAGCTCATCAGAGCTCAGTAAGACTCGATAGTCTCAACAGGTTTAGAAACGTCTGAACAGATTGTAAATCTAAGATGTTCACCAAAAAACTTAGAGCGGGATATGTAAATTCAAGATGGTAACCCAACTTCCAGACCCCAAAAAGCTTACTCACCCGCATTTCCTTATAAGGCTTTGTTATTTATTCACTTTTTCTTCCCTTTGTATACCTGCCATAAAAGAGATTGTGGTAGTTTCCCCTTTTTGATACAACTTTTAACTTGTCTGAATAGTTAAATGACTGCAATTTCTTGTAATACCCACAATTTTTCCCCTTTTCCTTTCTTTGTCTTCCTGGCACACCAGTTTATGTGGTAGTATCAGTTTTTTAAATTAATACTTAAATGTTTAGAATTTGTTTGAACTGGTTTGATGACCCCGCCTACTTTTAAGGTTATGGTAAATGTATGCACCTCCATCCCCCGAATTTCCCTCTACCCCAACGCCCAATCCTTAAATATTTTTGTTTTTAATGTGTGTTGCATTTTGAACCCTGGTGCTGCCCTATTTCCAGCACCACCAAACTACCCACTCCAGCACCACCCCAAACAGCGTCCTCCCCCACAGCCCCTCTCACCCCTCTTTGTCATGCCCACCAAAAACCACACTTTCAACACTCATCACCCCTTGCAACATCTTATTCCTGACATGTAACCAATGACTTGAAAACGAGCTGACATCATCTCACCAAATGTTTTCGGACGTCCTGATGCCATTAAGCTCAAGTCCGTAATTGGTTAATTCCCTCAGTGCAACATCAAATACTACACATATTTTGAGCAAATGCTGATGTGTATTGCCTTTTCATGCATAATTTCACAATTCTGATGACCATTGCGGCCAGGAGCCAACACCAGACAACTTTCCACCTCCTCTCCTATTCTTAGCCCATAAATTACCCCTCACACTCCCTTTTAACTCCTTAATCCAACTCTTTTGACTTCACAGCCACTAAATTCTTAAAGAAAAATAGATATACAAGTTAGGTTTTAACCACTTTTCAGAATAGCTTTAAAAAGTGTAAGTACAATTCCACACATTTAACGTCCATCGATAAATGTGTAAATAACCACCCTGAACAAAGGTCATAGGCCTCACAGTGTTTTGTTCTTTCCAACCTGAACATGATGTTGTGAAACCTGGACATAGCGTTCTAGCCTTCAAGACCTCTGCTGGGATAATAAACCCTACAGTGGTTGATCCTCTTATCACTATAGTGTAACAGTGTTAAAAAAATGTTTGCTTATGCAATACCAAAAATCGTAATAAATAAATAAAATTATATACTTCCTTATCCTTCTTTTCAACCTGATCTTCGTTCTGATGAAGTTTTACAACACCACTCATATCAAGGACCCAGACTATGATTTGGAAAAGGTTCACACAGGTATGCTACCCTCCTTCTTTCCCGATAACTTCATAGATAGTTATTATTATTATTAGCACCGCGTCTTACTACCCGTTCGGGTTATACGCACTTACGCTAATGTGTAATGGTA